>PVKB01003637.1:0-187523 GCA_004027205.1 Ctenodactylus gundi | reverse complement strand
GGGGGATAGGGTCACTACGAAAGTGGTGCTAGGGGAGTGTTCTTGTCCCCAGCCAGCTCTTTCCTTATTTCTGGCTCCTGGGTTCCGTGGGGTGAGCAGCTCCCTCCTCTCCAGGTGCGCCTCTCGTTAGAGCCAGCGGGGACTGTGAGCTCACGTAAACCTCTCCTCCTTTGAGGTGGAGGCGTCTGGGATTGTGTCCCAGTGACAGGGAAATGACTTAAGCAGGTCCCGACTGAGGCTGAGGGGAGAGAGGTGGTGGCACTGGGTAGAGTTGGGGAGAAAGAAACACAGATAGACGTCCTGCCAAGCAGCCGGGGAGGACCCAGCCATCCCCACCACGTGGAGGAGCAGAGATGTCGAGTACCCGGCTGATCTGGACTCTCCCCGAAGGGGATGCCCTCCAGGGACCGAGCCGCCGAGGATTAAAAACCACGTGGAGCGCTCAGCCCCGTGGGTCCAGTACCTGGGCTCTAACTAATCTTTGTTCAGCACGGACGATGAAAAATGCCAAGTCATTACTCCAGTGGCCGTCTGCAATCCATTGTGTGTTCTTCTGAATCTCCGCTATCCATCACCACCATAATGGCTGGACATTTTAATAGATTCTGTGTGTAAACAAAAACATAACGTGGCCGGTGCCCCGTCCACTGGCATTGTGAGCAGTGACACACTTCATTTTCCGGGCAGAATTGAGCCCAGAAACAGAAAGGCTGGTGTGGCCCCACCGCCTCCTCCCACCAGCATGGTTCGAGTGGGAGACATCACGGACCAGTTGCTGTTTACAGCAATTGTGTGGCACTGGTCTGTTTCCTACCACAATTGTTCATGTTTTACACATAAATGGTGAAGGGTTGAAATTCAAGGAAGCCGCCCTCGTGGGGATAATCATGCCATACAAGCCCGGGGGCGTGTGGCAAGGCCTCCTCCTGGGAGGATGTTTCTGCTGCGTGGGAGTGCCCAGAGCCCGCACGGTGACTGGACACCCACGTGAAGATGGCAATAGAGTGGCCAAGGGTCAGGGTCAGGGTTTGTCCGGGAAGCTGAATTCAGGTCTTGTGCCCAGATCCTCACTCCATCTCCCTGTCCCTCTGGTTCGCCTCAGGCCCTGCCAGGCACTGGATTACAACGCTGAGCTCTCGGTCCCCAGGTCCCCAGTCTCAGGAGCCCGTGGTCCCCTCCATGCCCCCTGGAGGCACGGGATTTGCTGCACATGGGCCCCTGGGATGCCCAGAGCCTAGCATTTTATAAGCAGAGACCAGACGTGTTAGCCGCACAGAAAGAAGGTGACACGCCATCGCCTGGTGAGGACACTGCCAGGCCCAAGTCCTGCCAGGTGCAGCCTCCCTGTGAGGTGAAGTCAGACACCCAGGTGAGGACCCTCACCGGGGACCTCGTGTCCACTGCCGCCTGCTGGGCCAGACACTGGACAACCCACCTGTGTCAGGTGCGGCTGCCCAGGTCCACCTGACTAGGTTCAGCTGCCCAGGGCTTTCTGCCCAGGTGCACCTGATTCAGGTGCGCTGACCCAGTACGTCTGACCAGGTTGGGCTGCCCGGGTGCAGCTGTCACTCTGGAGGGGAGCTGGTCTTGATGGTGTTGTTGGGGGAATGTGTTTCTCTCGGGTTTAAAATAGTTCTTACGTCCCACAGATGGAATTGCTTGGTGATTTATTGTTTCACGAAGGACAGAATTAAGCTCAGTCCTTGGCTGTCCTGGGAAGCTATGTGGGGAGGGAAACAGCAGTATGTGCCCATGGCAGAGCCGTGGCTGCGGCCCCTCCCAGCACACCCGGTACTGTCTCCAGGCCAAGGTTGGCATCCCTATGCCCAGGCGCCAGCCACTCTGAGCTGGCCAGTCCCCCGTGCGGTGGTATCTAGCTGCCATGTCCTGAGATGGCCCGTGTTCTCAGCCCAGCTCTGCTGCCGGCAGTACAGCCACTGGCAGGAGGAGGGCTCTGCCGGGCGCCTCTCCCAGCAGCCCCTGCGTGCCGCAGTGGGGGTGAAATACAGCCTTTGGGGGAGATTTTTGTTAAGGAGCAGTCTTTAAAAATGAAATAGAAGGATTTGCGTGTTCATACAAGTTACCATAAAGGTCGGCTCCTCATTAAACCAGAATCGGCAGGTGATGCAAGTGCTCAGACCAACTCCCCCTCCCTTCACCTAAGATCTGCCATCAGGTCCCCTCAGACAGCCCGCACCACACCGGGGCGCTGCCCTCGGCACCCAGGCGTGGCGAGGGTGACCAAGCCTGGCTCCACCTCCTGGAGGGCAGACTCTGCCCCAGGCTGTGCCGCATATGTATACACAGCGTGTGCTCGGCCAGATCTTGTCATCCTCCTCTCTGGAGGCCACAGTTCTGCACCGCTGACCCTCAGTTTCCTAACGTGCCCCCAGCTGACCTCACCGGGCCTGTGGGTGATGGGAAGGATGCCTCCCAAGGTGCCAGGGGGGCTGCAGAGCAGGCAGTGGCTTTCCCCAACGCGTCCTACACTGCTCCCATCCCCGCTGGCTGCCCCAGCCTCATCTCGGCCACCTCCTGCCCTGTGGCCCAGTGCCCAGCGTGGGATCCCCAGGACGCTGGTTCCCTGGCTCTGACTCCCCATCCTGCTGTTGTGGCTCTGGTTGGATCTGCCGGTGCATCACGGCCCAGGCGTCCTCAGGTTCCCACACGTTCCCACTCATAAATGCCTAACAGATGAGGTTTAAGGCTGAGGGGCGTGGCCCGGCTCCCAGGACCACGGCCACCCGTGTGTTGAGGACGTAGATTTCTCAGGGCTCAGAGATGGTAGGTGGCGGTTCCTCTGTCCAGCGTGTGAGATGCACGGCCCCCCTTTCTGGCCCAGCGCCTTGGCCTCCCAGCCTCTGTCCCCAGCTCCCCCTGGGCCTTTCAAAACCAGAGCAGCCTCCGTCAGTGTCCTGACTTGCAGGACACACGGGTTAGGGTCTGGTAGGACATCCTGTGCCTGATGAGAGCGGCCACCAGGCATCGTCATCTATCAGCAACCTCTGGTCACTCAGATGCCCGGCCGCAGGCCCTGGGGCCATGGTGACCAGCACATGGCAGGTGTCCTGGGGAGGCTCAGCCCTGTGAGGAAGGGAAGCAGTGGACACATGGACTCTTCCCCCTACGCCCACCCCATACACACAGAACACAACAGTGTCATGTGAAGGTAACGGTCTTTCTACCTAAGTAGGCCCTCCTGGTCACCTGGATGTGTCAGGGCCCCCCACACCCATGGGGCAGAGAGAGAGGCTGAAGACATGCCACCCAGCTGTGGCAGGTTCCAGGCTGGTGTCAGCCCGCCTGTGGGACGGAGTCTGCTGACGACAAAGGGCAGGGCTGGCCCTGGAGATGGCTCCAGTGGGGACAGTGACAGCACAGCCCTGGAGATGTTCCTCTGGAAACTGCGGGGGCTGAGGTAGCAGTGATGAGGCAGGACCCACCTTGGGGAGGGCCCAACGCCAGACATGTCCCGGCACTTGCAGGGGGATATCCGAAGCAGATACAAAGATGCCAAAAATGTACAAGTAGAATGCAAATGTGCATTGGAAGCCACAAATGACAGAAATGTCAATGCAGAAAATAAAAAGGCGTGACATGAGACCGATCTCAGCACCAAGAGAGAATCCACAGGAAACAGCAAGCTGGCGCAGAACTAGAGAAGGTGGCTGGCTCAGAGGACAGAGAGTGGACCTGCAACCCGACTGTGCTGGACCTCCCTGGCCAGAGTGGGGAGGGCCGTGGAAAGGCCAAGTGTGGGTTTAAAATACAGTGTTGGAGCCGTGCCTGGTGGTATAGTTTTGTAATTTCAGCACACTGGGAGGCTGATGCAGGAGGATCACAAGTCCAAGGATCACAAGTCCAAGCCCAGCCTGTGCAGCTTAGTGACTTAGTGAGACCCTGTCTCACAGCTAAAAATTTAAAAATTAAGAAAAAAAAGCGGGCTGGAAATTTAGCTCAGTGCACAAGCCAGGGATTAAGCCCCTGTTCCAGAGAGAACAGAGAAAAGACAGGTAGATAGAAGATAGGTAGATGTTGGAAATAAACTTTCTGCAGTTTTCTGAGCTTCAGGAAAAGCTCCCTTACAAACAAAACCAAAGAGCCAGGAACCCAGCACGGCACAAGAATGTGTTTCAATTTACACAGCAAAGAAGTCTGTGGATGACCGTCCAAGTGAGAGTCTGGGGAACACGACCTGCAGAACCTGTGGACATCCCCTGACCTCTGAACTGAGCGAGACCTGGAGGCAGGAACAGGGAAGGGCCCTCCTGTGGGGACCTGGCTGGGAAACCTTTTTACCTGTGAGTCCTGTTTCTGATTGTTTTGGAGGAAGGACACAGAAAGGACAGATTTGCAAGGATTTCCAGAGTATACCACCCACACACTTGTCCTGAAATGGGGAATAAAGGACGCTCTGGAGCCAAGGAAAGGGGCCATCAGAGTCAGCGGTGGAAAACCAAACAGGTCACCCCTGGGGAGGAGCAGAGGTCATCCCGATGGCACAACACCCAGTGAGCTCGAGATAAATAATTCTGGTTGCTACTGCTACAGAATGGAATATAAAACTCGCAGCACTGTTATCTAATAGATCCTGTATGTTATGAAAAATAACCGCTGTCTGGTAGCAGCCTGGTCTGCAACCGCTGGTTGGTGTCGAGACAGTCGTGGGAGCTACAGCAGCGTGGGGAGGGAAGATCTGCTCCCTGCCTCTGCGCGGTCAGAAGGACCTCTGATGGATTGAGTTCTCGGAGGCCTGGCCAGGTCCTCAGCTGCGTATTTGATCAACGTAAAAGCTGCCGCTGTCAGAAACAACAGCCCAATTTCTGCTGAAGCACCGAGAGGAAAAAGAGAGTGGAATCCATGGTGCTGTGCAGAGACAACACAGGTCAGGCGGTGTGGAGCAAAGCCGAGGTCCACGCGGGACCCAGCAGCCCAGGGGGGGAGTTTCAGCATCCATGATCGCAGTAAGTGGAAACAGGCTAGCGGTCCCAGTGAAAAGGCAAGGACTAATGAATCAGGTGCTCAGAAGAGCCAAGCACGTGGTGCCTTCAAAGGGCGTGCTCACCGGCGGAGGGGTAAGTGTCAAGGAGAAATGCGGCAGGAAAGTGGGTTTTCTTAATCCTCCTTCTGATGTAATTATCTTAAGGTCAGAAGATAAATCTAAAAGGAGAACGGTAGCGTCAGAGCACAGCGAGGATCTTAAACCACTCAAAAATACCCCCTTCACTATGCACTCACCACATCTATCTTTCTTTCTTTCTTTCTATTTGTTTTTTGCCTCAATACATTATATTCCTAAGGGGAAAATTACCAAAAATAATCAAAGGAGTAGAAAATAGTTAACGTGCGTGGTCCAGTACAATCCACAGCCTGAGATCACTTGATAGGCATATCCTTAAAAATGTGTAGTGTGACTTATTCTTGCTCCCAAATTCAGGAAAATGTAGGAAATCTCCCAGCTTGTTTCAGGAGTCAGACATCGAAGCGTCCCAAAGGTGAGCAGCACCATTGAGGTCATTTCCTATGATGAGGACCTTTGAGCCTGACACAGGCCGGTCCTACGGGGCCTGGGCAGGCGGTGGTAGGTACTGCTGAAGCCCTGTGCACGCCGCCTTAAATCTGGGGCCACAGGCCCCCGAGACTGTTCCCGGCGTGCACCTTCTCTGTTGGCTGCGGTGGGTGGGACACACATTGCTGTGCCAGAAATGACAGTTCTTTAAAAGAAAGGTCAAGGCCACCACCTACACTGTAGGATTCCTATAAGAAAGGAAAACATACCTGGGCCCAATGGCGCGATCCCAGCTCAGGCAGGAGGACTGCAAGCTTGAGCCCTGCCTTGCCAGCTGGACTTAGTAAGACCCTGTCTCAAAATCAAAATAAATAAATAAATAAATAAATAAATAAATAAATAAATAAATTTTAAAAAGAAAAGAAAGGACTTCACCAAAAAAACAAAAACCAAAAAAAAAAAAAAAAATGAAAATGCTTTTCAGTATTTCAAAACAGAACCAAAAACCGTATCCAATCCCAGTAGAGTCTTCTGACTGAGCACACGCTTGAAAAGGTATCGTCAGACAAGCAGTGTTCATTCATCGAAATGTAAAAAATCAGGTGAGCAACAGCCCAGACCTCAGCCCAACCCGAGACTAAGGTGCCCTGCACGGTCACTCTGAAGCTACAGCCCTGTCGGGGAAGCTGCGGTCACCAGTGCTCCTGGCCACTGCCTGGGTCTTCCTGAAAATCAGCCACATGAATGTTTGATCTGAGAAAGCTCAGTCACTGTTACGTACAGATGAGGCCAACAGGTGCCCCAGAGCCTTGCAGAGCCAGTGGAGACCCTTGGAAACAAACCGGAGTTATAAGGCTGGGCCAGTAATGGTAGAGAGGGCTGCCTTCTCGTGTCCAACCTGAAGGTCCCTGTAGACTCCAGCACCCCAGGTCTGAATCAGAGTCTAGCCAACAATGGCGGCTTAGGCCAGGGGTCTCCAGCCCCTCGGCTGTTGAACAGTAGCAGTCCAAGGCCTTGGAAGGACCAGGACCAGGACCTGGGGCAGGTGAGCTGTGTGGAGGCCACCACCAGAAGCAAAGCCCCGCCTTCTTTCAGTGTGCCCCTGTCAGGTTCTGATGACACTGCTGATTGATTGACAGGAGGCAGAACATCACTCTGCACCTTCTCCTGCTCTACTGCAGCCAGGTCAAAGCCATTCTCCAACAACCTGCTGCAGAACAAGGACCCCCTTCACCCCCAGTCCTTGGGGGAGAGGTGTGCAACTGGACTGGTCCTTGGTGTCAGAAAGGTTGGGGACCACTGCCTTAGTCCATACCTTGTTTTGTAAACAAAACCTCCTGGAAGAGGGCTGCTCCTTCACCAGGTGACCTGGGCAAGTGTGTCAGGCAAAGCTGGCCTCTGCCTTGCAATCAGTAAGGCCAGGCCCACCTGCAGAGCACTGGGCCAGCAGTGACCCTGCCAGGTAGTGTAGGATCTGGCCACTGGTGGATCTATAGACAGTGTTAGGAGGAGAGTCACCTCCGCAGGTGCAGAGAGGCTGCCACAGGCAGGAGCAGTGCTGTTTCCCTCCAGGCAGACAGGGCCAGACGGGCACCGGTTTAATTAAAATAAACGAGAGAAATAAAAGTTAGAAGGGACAGCACCATTAATAACATCAGGAAACACATACTGCAGCTCAAAGTCAGGAAGGAGTGGTTGGCATCTCCGTAAGTTCAAGGCCTTACCTTGAGCAAATGAGGAAGAACCGAATAGGTAAGACAGTGCTGTGTCACATCAAGGTCACTGGCTAAACGTGTGGTCTGTTCTTCCCAAGATTAATTTTTAAGTCTAGCATGGGGACATGTGCCCATAATCCCAAGTACTCAGGAGGGCCGAGGCAGAAGGCTCACAAGTTCCAGGCCAGCCAGAGGAACATAGATCCTATCTCAAAGTAAAAATTTTTTTAAAAGAACTGAGGATATAGTTCAGCACTCTACTAGTACTACAAAAGTAATAATAGTAATTTTTGGATTTATCAAAATTCCAGTGATATCTTGGAACTATATAGATGGCTTTGCATCTTAGCTCAGTGTAACTCATTTTGGGAAGTCTGAGAGAAATCTAACAGAATTTCAACCCAGTGTCCTAGCCCCTGTGAATCCCCCAATGTGACGGAGCCCAGTGGGGACATTTGGGAGAGCTCTGAATGGGAAGTCCAACCAAGTGTCCTAGCCCCAAGGGTATAGAACTGTGAGTTCCCCGGGGTGGTGGAGCCCGGTGAGACAAGTAGATGAACTCTATAATGGGAATCTAGCCCATTGTCCTTGCTCCATGGGTGTAGACCCACGAATCGTCCCCCACAAGGGTGGAACCCCGTAGAGCACGCAGGAGAACTCTCTAATGTGAATCTAACCTGGTGGCCTCGCCCTGTGCGTGTAGATTGCAGTGATGGAGCGCAGAGGAGCGTCTGGGAACTATTCAGCCATGGACCTGGGCCTGTGGTCTGCCCTCCACATGGGACTAGGTGGCCAAGAATGTGTGCTCTTGTTACTGATGCTTTCTGATTGGTGGAGCAGGCGTCCTCCCACATGGGCCTGCTGTGGTGGATCCCAGTGGTGGCATGTGGGAGAGTTCTGTAGTTGGTACCCTCACCCCATTGGTGTAGACCATGGACTAGGGGGCCCTGAAAGGTGTTGGGGTGTTCACAGCGTTGGATTTGGGATACAGGGAGCATTTCAAACCAGCATAGTTGCTGAGAAATTTGGTTCCACTGGGGGGAAATAGAGGTTGGAACTTTAGCTTGCAGCATGTTCCAAATGAAATTCCCTAGGGATTGCAGCATAGAACATAGCGATGAGCCCCAGAGGTGAAAATGGCCGTGGAGGTGAAGATTTAACCCAGTTTAGAGGGAAGAAGAGTCCACCAGCAGAAGCCCAGCCTGACAGCAACTGGACAGCACGCGCCCCGCCCTGGGCACTGTGTTCATCAAGAACAGATGATATCACGGGTAGAAAGTGCACTGAATACCTGTGACCCACCAAACAGCCTTGGCACAGCCCGCTGTGAGGTGCCGGGGGCCCCGTGATGCTGGGGCCACTGGAATCTGTGCTTGATGCCACTCTTATGAAATAATGTTATGCAGTAGCAGTCCAAAAACAACCTTTTTGGAGCCAGGAGGGACTTTGATAGAAAGCAGTGTTTTTCAAAAAGGGGAGTGGGGCCAGGATGCTTGCAGGGTGATCCAATCACGTTACATTTATTGGGCAATTTATTATTTTTACATAGTGATATATAATGAAATAATTATACATCTCACCATGCAGTAATGTGTTTGCAGCAGCTCCTCGGTATGAGATCGCCACCCCAACTCTACCTCAGACCATAGGCGTTCGGTTTTTACTGAGGAGCGCACAACCCGCAGGGCACAGTAGGGGTCGTGCCCCGTGAGAGTCTGATGCTGCAGATCTGCCAGGAGGCAGAGCTCAGGCAGTCACGGGGGTGGCAGGGAGCAGGTGTTGGCACTGATGCTGGGGTGAGCTTTGTGTTGACGTGACCGCCATGCTCCTGTAAGAAACCCCAGTAAACTTACCAGTCCCCCAGCTTGGACTCTGGTGTAGTCACTACTTTGGACAGCCAAGAGACCAGAGTAATAACACCAAAGTCCACCTTGGGAGCTGAAGATGTAGCTCAGATGTTAAAGCACTGCCTAGTCTGTGCAAAGCCCCGGGTTCGATTCTCCAGCCCCACAACAAACTCAACTGAGCACACCTCTGATCCCAGCGCTCAGAGACAGGAAGATTGCCTGAGTTCAGCCTGGGCAACATACCGAGTTCAGGAGCACCCTGGACTGCAGAGCGAAACCCCATCTCAACAAAAAGAAAAGTCAAATTTGGGGAACGAGTGAGTTTATTTGGGTCACGTATGGGAGCATGGATGAGGGGCCACTCACAGGTCTCTGGGTGACTCAGAGGCAGCTGCATTGGTGAAAGCCGCCCCAGCCAAGGGAGGCCCAACAGAAGGCGCATGCTGCTCTGGTGGAAGGGGGGGCACCCGCGGCCCCAAGAGTACGTCGGCATCCGTGGAGTCTCGTTCGTGGGGGGGCGGGGCGAGCGGGAGATGTAGTGCCCCCTTGAGCCATTGACCTCCTCATGCAGACTTAGTCGTATGGGAGGTGTGGCCAGGACCTGGCCACCTGGCCTCTCGGATGCTCCCTGAGGGACAACCTGGCATCCAAAGCAGGGCCTCAGCACCCTGCTGATGCAGACACAACCACCTATTCCCAGGTGGCTCTGACCCAAGCGTGGACACAGAGGGGCACTTGGAAGGCCAGCGAGTCGACACTGGGCTGCAGCTCAGGCAGTGTGTGGCCCCATGGCCACCGCGATGCCGTAGCAGGAGCAGCCCTGATGCCAGCTGTGTCATCTCAAGTCCCCTTGATCACAGCTGCCTGTGAACACGGGGTGAGGTGTCTGCGTAGTGCCACTGGCTGGGCCGCCACGGTCATCCTCTGCTGGCAGTCAGGTGCAGACATTAGGGCTGGCACAGGGGGCCGGGTGAGATTAGCACCCACAAGGTGATGGGAACTTCAGAGCCACTTCTGCATTGGGGATAGAAGGTTTAGCACCCCAGCACTGCACAGCTGGGTCCTTCTTGTGCCAAGCCCCTCAGAGAAGCTGCTGGGCCCATGGGGCCATGCCCCAAGCCACTGAGGCCATGGGGAGCTGAGCCAGCCATGCCCCAGGGGGCTCAAGACCACCAGGCTGCCCTGCACGTGGCCGGCACAGGGCTACAGGCCAGGCGAGGTGGTGAGGGCACTATCTCTGCCTGAGGGCAGAGCTGGCATCTCCCCAGGCAGAGGTGCTGGGGCCTTGAGGGTCCTTCCCTGGAAGGGCCTGTACCTTCCTAGAATGTAGGGTCTTTCATCTTGGCCTCTTCCTGAGCAGGGGTGCAGCGAGGTAGTGCTGGGCTCCTCCTTCAAGGGTGACAGGAACCCCCTGGGGACCCTGGCCCAGAGCTGCCCACCCATCAGTATAGTTGACTTCTTGAGTAATGTGAGGGGACAACTGTCACCTAGAAGGACCTCGGTTTCCTTCAGCCTTCAGACACTGATAACCCCACCTTCGTCTAGTCACATCTCTACAAAACGACCCCGTGGATATGGTGTGGGGCAGGACCCAGCCCCGCACCCACGGCTTGTGCCCAGGTTTGGCTCTGGAGCCTCTCTACATGACAGTGACCACCCTTGTCCACCCTGCCCTTGTCTTCTTGGCCCTCTGTAGCTGCTCCTGTAGACATGGATAGACATGGATGTGTTGTATGTTGAGACCACGCCGGCTCTGGGGCAGGGGGGTCAGCCGGATCTGCAAAGGGGCTGAGGGGCTTCCTCTGGGGGCTGGCCCCTTGCAGAGGCATCTTCACTCAGGTGGTTCTGGTGGCTGCACTGTCCACATAGTAAGACCGGAAGCCAGCATCATGGTCCCACACATGGGGCAGATGTGGAATGAATGGGCTTGTGTGCCACGGTCCCTGGCACACACAATAAAATCCCCAGGTGCCCAAACGCTCCCACTGTGTGGGGCAGTAGTGACCTGTGGACACCCACCCACCCACGTTCACTGTCTCTCAACAACTCGGGACACCTGGCACATCGCTCAGGGAACAGTGATGGGACGGGCACTGCACATGCCTGGTATAGATGCCGGTTCACTCCAGATACTTTCTATCTGTGGTTAGCTGACTCTGAGGACAAGGAGGCCAGCTGTATGCTGCATATTAGGTCATGCCTTGGACAGTGTGGCTTCCAGCCCAAAGTCTTCCTGAGCTCACAGGCCCATGCCCATGGCAAAGCCATGTGGCAGTAGGACATTATAGGCTCATCCGGCCATTTGGGACCTGGCTATGTTCAGGTGGCCAGACATCCTGAGATTCCGGTTCCCCAAGGCACCCCACGGGGTGGTAACAGAGCTGGACCCCAGGGCTGAGGCGCTGCTGCACAGGCAGGCTTCTACCTTCCCTCCGTACCATGATGGAGCACCTGATATATACATGGGCTGTGCCCAGCACCTCGGGAAAGCAAGGGAGGGAATGAGACACAGCCCCAAGCTATGTGAGGTGGAGGACAGGCAGGGACATGCAACACCCGTCCGGGGGAGTGGGGCCTCGGGTCACAAGTAGACAGCACCTCCCCCAGACACGCACAAGGTCTACTTTTCTGGGTGCTCTTGTGCCGACTGCCCATCACTCCTGGGGCATTTGGGTCTTGGTGTGACGCTCCTGAGGAGGCCTGCTGGCCACCATGGGGGAGGGGACTGGGCAGCGGGATGGGCCCTCAGGCCCTGGGCAGTGTTGGCTGGCACCTGACAGCCTCTTCTCCTTGTTCCGCAGGTCTCCTGACACACGCAGCCCCTGCAGGAGCCCAGGGGTCGGCTCGACTCCCTGGAGAGCCTGTCCCCCCACCGTGGTCCCCTGGCCTCCGAGGACTCTGCCTGACCTCCGCCATCCGTCCACCGCGTCCCACGCTCCTTCCTGGGCAGCCTCGCTCCCTGGCCCAGTGTTCCCGTCTGCCCAGCTGAACCCCGGAGGCCGGGGCTTGGACACCCAGCGGGGGCAGCAGAGGGCATCAGCAATACGCAGCCTGTGGAGCCTGGCAGCACCTGCCCGCCGGCCACAGCAGGAGGACGAGGACGAGGCTGAGAACCTGCGGGCCGGTCAGCCGAGCCACCGCGCGGGCACGGTCCAGGGACTGTCGGGGGCAGAAGCCGCCTCTTCCTGCGCCCCAGACTCTCTGAATTGCTTTTATTTTCTTATACTTTCCGTATACTCAATAGACCAAAGAGCAAAATCTATTTTAACGTGGACGTGCGCTCCTGTCCGAGTCCTGGGTTCGAGGGCGGGGCGGGAAGGGACCTGGTGGCCAAGACATGCCGGTGGCCTCCACGAAGGCGGCGTGGAGCGGACTTGCGCGGCGGAGTCCCGCACCCCCTCGACACAGCGGCGCACCCTAGCAGGATGGCACGGGCTGGAGAGACGCCGTGGCAGGCAGCACAGCTGCGGGACCAGCCGGGACGTGGCCAGCAACGGCCGCCAGGGACACAGACCCTTTATTCCTCTGTGCTTAGACCGACTTTATCATACTAAAATCACTTTCTGTTTTAACCAGTTAAACATGCCTCTTCTACAGCTCCATTTTTGATAGTTGGATAATCCAGTATCTGCCAAGAGCATGTTGGGTCTCCCGTGACTGCTGTCCCATCGATACGCATTTAGCTCCAGAAAGCAAATTAAAGAAAAACTGAAGTAACACTTGTTTGAAAGAGATCATTAAATGTATTTTGCAAAGCCTAAAGTTATATATTTAACAGTTTTTATATGTTGTATATTTGTAGAAAAGCCTGTTTAACAATCCACGTGGCAGCCCTGGCCGGCCGGAGCCTCAGGGCCCGAGTCCCTGGGGTCCCTAGAGACTCTGTGGGGCCAGCCGAGTGGGACCGGGGTGCCAGGCGCTGAGGGGCCGCTCCCAGGAGAGGCGGCCGAGGCCGTGGCGCCAGTGTCCTGCGCGCAGCCGGGTTCCCACCGGCTGCGGTTGGGTTGGCGGCTCATTCCCTTGGCTGTGCTGTGGGTCAGCCTTGCGTATACTGTATTTTGGTCGTGCCTGTCCTGGTGGCATCAGTTTCCCTGTCCCTCGGCCCTTTGATATTCACAGATCCGGAGGCCCTCGCGTGGCTGACTCCTTCCCATGTGGATGGGCGCTCCCCTGAGTCTCCAAGTCCTCTGTCTCTGCACCAGGAGCCCTGGAGAGCAGGGTGGGCAGAGGATGGGGGAACGGAGGTGCCATCCTCCCGCGTCCCGCTCTGCCATGGCGGGGACCACAGGGCACAGGAGCAGGGGTGAACACTGTTTTCATTTTCCTGAGTTTCTGCCGCAGTATACTACCTACAGGTCCAATTAACATGAATATTATGCTAGATCTATGCTACTAAAAACAGTAAAAAAAATCATTTAACTACAGTATATAGACATCGTTCCAGCCACCGTAGACTAAAGATAGAACATCCATTGCGTAAGACCCGCCCACCCCGTGAACAACACCTCACCGTCTGTGACCACACACCTAGAGGACAGAAAGACAGGCCGCCACGTGGGTTTCACCACCGCGGTGGGCCCGGAAGGTGCTGCCAGGCAGCCACGGGCATCCCGGCCCCATGGGCCCTGCTCGGTCCGTGGGCAAGGCTGCAGGTCCTGCCACCTCCGCTCCACGGGCGCCCCACCGCCTCCCCGCTGTTTCTTCTGAAAGCAAGTGTAGACACCTTCAAGGGCAGAGACCGGGAGATTTAAGATGTTACAGCGTATTTTTTCCCTTGTTTTACAGTATTCAATTTTGTGTTGATTCAGCTAAATTATGAAAATAAAGAAAAAATCCTTTGATAAGCATGGCTTTTGTTCCCTGGCCCTGGCGTCCTGGGAGAGGGGCCGTGGCCAGCGTGGCCGGGTGTGGGCAGCAGACGAGCACAGGTGCCATGGGTCAGCTGCCCAGCCACACAGACCCACGCACCACATCACCACACCCTCCCGTGGCACGTGGAGGGCACAAAGTCTGGGGGGCTCATTGTTTTTCCTGGACCACGGGGATAGCCTGGGAAACTGGCCCCCAGCAAGTGGCCAGGGCTCTCTGTGGCCCCTGGGGTGCCATGTTCCTGCACCAAGGCCCAGGCCCTTTCATCTGGCACAGGGCGTTCTCTGCCATTTCATGGCTTCCTGCTGTCGGGGAATCCAGGCAGCCGGAGGGAAAATGGGGAACCCTGTGCCGTCCCATTCCCCCATCCTGGGGACCTGACCTCATGTACCCCAGGACATGGAGAAGTGACTCCCCAAGGATGCCATACCGAAAGGGCTGCCCCTCGGAGTCTCCAAGGAGCGATCTGCATGTGTGCACACTCAGAATGGGGACCCAGCCCAGGCCTGTCACGCTGAGCTTGTCCCCAGCCCACGTCTTTATTTTTCATTTTGAGACAGGGTCTTATTAAGTTGGCAAATCGCCTGGGCTGGCCTAGAACTTGAGATCCTTCTGCCTCAGCCTCCCAAAGAGCTGAAATGACAGGCCTGAGCCACCAGATCGGGCCAAAGAGCAGCCTTCCAAGTTCAGACCACTGTGCTGCCTGCCTCCCCACCTAAGACCACTGTGTGGGGTCTCGCCTGTCACCTTCTACCTGGTCTTCATAAATTCTGACCCTGGACAGTTGAGATCTGTGGCTATCCAGTGGTCCATGCATTTTTTTCAGAGATGATATTGGGCTTTGGTGCCACAGAGGCAGTAGACATAACTCAAACCGGGGCAGAGGAGGTACACGAGCCTGTCCTGCAGTGGCCCTCGGAGCCCCAGGCTGGCCCCTACCCTCTCTGCTCAGGCCAAGGAGGTCTGGCTAGGCATGGGGACCCTGAAACCTATCATAGCCACACACTTTGGTCAGCTGCCTGGACTCAGCAGTCAGAACTCAGTCGGATGGAGTGGGTTGTCACTAGGGGTGGGGGCACCTCCTTCCTCTGGACACCTGGATGAGGTGCGAGCTGGAGGGAGCCAGGTGTTGGGGTGCAGGGAGGAACAGCAGCTCCCCACCTACCCCCAACAAGGCTGTGCCACTTAACAAGCACCCACCTCTCTGGGCTGCCCGCAACAGACTTCTGGGGCCCACCCTAGGCCTCGACCCCATGGTCTGGACTGGCTCAGAGTCCTTCGGTCTCTCCTCCTGCAGGCACTGGGTTGGCCTTCCTCCTCCTCTGCTCGGGAGCAGCTCCTGCGGGATGGGCCGCACCCTAACATACTCTATGTTTTCCTTCATGCTCAGGGCTATGGAATTACCTGAAGTAATAACCACATTCGTTTTCCGCTTGTGCCAGTGTCACCTCGTTTGTTCCTCCCACCAGCACGGTGGGAGGGCATTTGTCTCCATCAGTGGCCAGGGTGGATGGCGTCCGGAGGCCCCTCTGGCCCACCCTGTGGCCCTCCTGCTCCCAGGCAGGACTTCCTCCAGAGGCAGCAGCGGAGGGATGACCAGACTGTGGAGTCTAGGCCAAGGCACCGGCCGGTCCGTCTCAGGGGTCAGCGATGCTGAGGAGGAAGCAGTGGCCCCAAGACAGAGAAAGGTGACTGCTAAAGGAGATGCCGCAGGTTCCCAAGAGCCCAGCGGAGAGTCACTGTGGGCTTCAGGGCGTCCTTGGAGAGCCAGGAGGAGGGCCAGCTCCAGTGGTGACAGCCCAGCAGACTAGGAGCCCTGAGCAGAGGTGCAGGAAGCCTTCCTTCCCCTCCTTCCCTTTCTCCCTCCCCTGAGTTCTTCCCCTGGCACCCCACACCCATGGCTGGCTCTGCCCTCTCGGATGTGTGTGCCACCCACAGGTCAAGCTCATTGCCTACATCTCACAAAGTTTCCTGCCAGGAGGGCACAGAGTGCAGACTCCCTGGACCCCACGGTGGGCGTTGGCTGAGGCCAATCCAGACCCCACGGAAACTTCCACCCAGGGAGTCAGGACACCCAGCTGGCAGGGCCAGGTTCTACTGTCGCCACAAGGTCTGACTATGCTAGGCTGTGTTTGATGTCTACTTCCCAAATTAGCCTGGAAGTGGTGGCCTCACCCTAGTGGAGGGGGGAGAGACAGAGATCATTTTCTCTCCGCCCGTGTGTCTTGCTCTGTGCCTGTGTCCCCCTGTGTGTCTGAGGATGTCCTTAAGCCATCATACCTCTCTCTGTTTTGTTTGCTTACATAGCACTAGGGACTGAACACAGGGTCGCACTCTGAGCTACGTGCCGCTGGCCCACTTCTATTTGAGACGGGGCTTCACTAATTTGCTAAGTTGCCTAGCCTAATCCTCTTGCCTCGGCCTCCCCGAGTACGGGGATTGGGAGTATCTGTGTGTGTGTGTGTGTCTGTGTGTGTGTTCTGTATATATGTTTATGGGACTGGGTGAGTGCTCTGTCTCTGCGTGTATCTGTGCACTGTGCGTGTCTGTGTGTGTGATAAGCATGAGAGAGTCTCTGCCCTGCACAGGAGCCCCTGGTGGTCTGGGCTGAGGTAGACGCTGCTCCATGTGCCCACTGATACCCTGGGAGTGGTGTTCCCTCTGGGCTCGGGCCAATGCCTAGACAGGACTGGGAGGATGGGTCTCTGTGATGGGGGTGAGGCAGAGCCCACTGCGGGGCAGGGAGTCAGGTGGAGGCGGGTGCTGGGCTGGAGCCAAACTCCAAAACAAACCTCTCCTGTGCTGACCCAGTAGACCCGAGGCCATAGCAGGCCAGGAGGAGGGACAGTGGGTCAGGAGGAGGGACAACAGGTCAAGAGGAGGGCCAACGGGTTGGGAGGAGGGACGGTGGGTCAGGTGGAGGGACAGTGGGGCGGGAGGATGGATGGCATTCAGATCTGGGTCTGGAACATGCTGAGGAGATGAACTTGGCAGAATGACACATTAGGTCACGGGTGTCCTTTCCCCGCGGCCCTGGAGGGTGCCTGTGAGGTGACACGGCACAAACCCACCAGGGACATGAGGTCAGGCATTGAGGGAGCTGTGGGTTCCCCAAGAATAAGGACAGGGAAATGTCACCACTGCCACACATTGGCAGGTCAGTGGCCAGGTGCTGAAGATGATGCTAGTTACCTCTGGGTGCAGGCACCAAATAACACCAGCCCCAAGCACAGAGGAAGGGACATGGAGTCTTTGTGGGGCTGGGACCCTGGTAGCACCCTCTGCAAAAGGGTGGGTGAGCCAGGACCCAGCCGAGGGGGCAGGAGGGCCGCTGGCCCAGGTGTGGGCTCTGAGCGCAGGACAGGTCCTCCACCTCTTGGCCAGGAGATGACCCACATATCAAACCCAAGTGTCCTTCTATAGAGGCACACCCTGCACCTGGCCACAGAGGGACCCCATCAGCCCCTCGGTCACAAGCCACACTGAATAGAAGGCTATAAGGGATGCTTGTGACCAAGAGCCACAGAGAACAGAAGGGTCACCCCGTGGGCTGGGCTGGGAGATATGCCCTTCCAACTGATCAGCAGCTTACGCAGGCCCTTCCATCGGGTCGGCTTATCTGGACGGCGTCCAGCAGGTGTGGATCGCCAAGTCCCCTCCAGCAAGCGAGCGCACCTTCATCATCTGCACAGCTGGGTGAGCCGTCACTCCAAGTGCCAGCCTGCCCTGACCACCGGACCACGGTCTCTCCTCTGCCCATAGCTCTTTCTCTCTGTCTACTGAGCAGGTGAGACACACCTGGGCAGCAACAGGAGCACTGAGGTCCCAGCAGTGGGCACACCAGGAAGGACCACACCGAGATGCTGCTCTAAATGGAGGCCAGGAAGGGGGGAGACAGATAGTCCTCGGACAGACAGACAAAGCCCTGTGGACGAACATGAGCTGGTGTGGAGCCTGTGAGATGCTGCTTGGTCAGGTGGGCCTCCAGCAGTGACCTCCAGCAAGGACAGAGTGGTGGGAGGGAGGAGGCCTATTGAGGAGGGACACTGGTGGAGGAGGAACCGAGGCGTAAAGGTCCTGAGGCAGGATTGGGTGGGAGCTTGAGGAACAGGTGGAAGATAGGGGATGTGCCATGAGAAAAAGCCTGCCTTATCGTCGTGAGAACAGTGGCATCAACATTGTGGTGTCCCTGCGGTCTGTGTCCTCAAGGAAGTGGGGCTGAGTTCGCCTGACTTTCATGGGGAGAAGGAACTTCCCAGTCATCGGGCCCGGTGGCCCCAGCAGACACGAGGCAGGAAACATTTCCCAGGGACAAGCCTATTCTGTGGGCTCGTGAGTGCCTGGCAGTACCCACTGGAGGGTGACAGCTGCCATCTCTGCCAGGACAGACCTCAGGCCGCCCTGGGACCGTGGTGGGCTCTGGCTTACACACGGACTGTGTCTCCAGGTGCCCTTCCTGCCTACATCCTGGGGCTGTGTACCACACAGAAAGTGGCTCGGGCATGAATCGTGGGAGCCACGTGCCCCAGTGGATGTGTGGGAGACAGAACGGTGAGCTCTCACAGTCCTGAGTCTCTGGGAGGGCAGCCAGCCTCCCAGATCCCTGCACGGTGCCCAAAGTGGCCCTGGACAGTCTCTGCCATAGACCGAGGGCCCCTGGGCTGGCCCAATCTCGGTCTGCCCAGGGGTCCCCGCACCACACCTGTCACCTGGCTCCAGTGGGGACCCAGCTGCACACTCACCCTGGGTTCCCATGTTTGGGTCTATTTGTGGCTGGGGCAGTATGACGTCACCATTGGAGAAGACTTAAGGGACTATGCCCATGGCCTTGGGCACCAGCGGCCTGTGTGCTGGCCAGCACTGTCGTGGCCAGAGCTCACCCTGTCCACCTGTCACACCCCAACCATGTTCTCTCCCATTACACGCCCACGCTGAGGCAGGCTTTGTGTTGGGTTTAAATCTAGTCGAGTCTATATTATCAAGGAGTGCGAATTACTAAGGGAAATGCATTGTGAATGAGGGGCTCGGTGGAGGATCTCAGCAGAGAAATGGAACTCTGACAAAGGACAGAAAAGTTCTAGCGTCGAAAAATACAATATCAGAAAAAAAATGAAAAAAATTACCAGATGGGTTCAGCTGCAGATTGGAGAGCAGAAAGAATAGGCAGTGAACCCAAAGATAGATCAATAGAAATTGTTCAGTCTGAGAAATCGATGGGAACATGACTGAAGAGAATTTTCAAAAAGAGTTCAGAGACTCTTGCAGTTTGGAACTGGACCACATGGCAAAGGCCTCACGTGTTCGGAGGCTGTGGAATACCTGTAGGTTCCATGGGCTGCTAAGAACTTGGGGCTGGCTGGAAGGAGCAGAGCACCGGGCCTGACCAGAATGGCAAACCCCGGCTCCACCTGGCTTCCAGCCCACCATGCTGTGAATATGGCTGTGCTCCAGCTACATCTGCACTGTGTGCTCCCACCACACCCACCTCCCCGTGGGTGGGCTGAGCCCTCCCGAAACAATGAGCTAAAATAAGCTTTTCCTCCTTTAAATCGTGGGTGCTGGGTGTTGTGTCCTGGTAACAAAAGACAGTGGCCATCTCAAGGGGTCCAATGTGATGGCCATGAGGGCCCCAGAAGTCAGACTCCCACATGTGGGAGAGCACTGACATGCAGAGCTGTTGGCATCAACAGTCCAACTTAGTCGAACTCCCCAAAGACAAGGGGAGATAACTTACTGCCGAGGGCAAGAGAAGAAAGACACAGAGGGGAACCGTGACGTGGGGGACAGCTTCCCACCAGAGACCACAGAGGACAGAGACAAGGAGAGGTGGAGGGGACAATGCCTGTAGATTCAAAACCCTACATCCAGAAACACCATGCTTCGGACTGAAAGTGAAGCAAAGATAATTCAATATTCATTTCTAGTAGGATCACAGCAAATGAAATGCTAATGTGTAAATTATATAAATACATGGCATTTGGACTCTATCTAAAATCTCTTCAGCCTGTCAGTTTTACTAATTATCACTAGTGATAGTATTTCTTTATTAAAAATTTGTTTTTATATTTTAAATGAGTAAATAAGAAATAACTGTGCACCCAAAGTTTTGTAGTTGCTTTAGAATACACACACCATTTTATAGCAAAAGCTACAAAATTAAGTCCTGAAGTTTTATGTATACATCTGTATAAATATGTATAACCCACAGGATAGTTGATTCAAATAGAAAATATCCCCTTGCAAGGTTTCTATCTTGTCTCAGAAATAATTTAAACTTTAAATTGATTGAGATGACATAGTGTGACCGTTGAAGGGATTACGTCAACTTGAGGGAATTGGGAACCAACCCTAGATTGAGAATTGAGAACCAGCCTGGGTTAGAGTGTGAGTGACTTGTGGGTTGGCCAATGAGAGAAGAGCACCCACCCAAATGTGGGAGGGCCAACTGGAACTCTAATGGTATAAAAGGAAGGAAGAAGGACGATTGTTACAGCTTCTTCCTCTGGGAAAGCTCTCGCCTTTGCAATTGTCAACCGATGCTGACTTGGTACACATTGCAGATCGTCAGCACAGATTCGCTCCAGTCTTGACTTGCGCCTGTCTGCCCTGTCTGTCGCTGATCTTCAGGCAACGAACTTCAGGCTCTGGTCTTCTCCACTGTTCTTCGAACAACCGAGATCCACGGCAGACTCACCTCACCGGCTGGCCCGTAGTCCCGGACGGGAGATCTACTTTGCGGCTGAGCAGCCATCTTGGACCATCTCTATCCTGGGATTTGTAAGCCCTCCTAATAGATCCTTTTTTATAAATCTGTGAATTCTGCCTTTTGAGGAACCCAAACCAATACACATAGTATCATCTATTGCCTTGGAAAACAGGGCCAAAAATTTTATCTAGATGTAGAATGAAAGTGATCCTCTTAAACTGTTTAACGTTCGTGAACGAAGGAGCCAGTAAAGGAAGAATTTAATAAGAAAAATGTAGGGAGAAAATAGAAAATAGCAACATGTAGGTTAAAACTCAGTTCAGTTAAACTATTAAACATGACAGACCCGCCAACAAAAACATGAGGATGCATAGATACAGGCAGGCAAGAGCACAATATACACTTTTAACTGACAAACAGTGGGAAAGCCGAGATAAATACAAGCAAATGAAATACAGTCAGAGGCTGGGCGTTCATCTCAGTGGTTAAAGCACCTGCCTGGCACACACAAGGCCCTGGGTTCAATTCCCCCATATGTCAATATTAGACAGCATTGACTTCCCAATGGGGAATATTACTACAGGAAAGGAACATTTAATAATAATAATATGTTCTTATAGTAAGAAAAGAAAAGAGTAATGCACACACCTGTGACCAATGCTCGCGTTCCAAAAAAAAAAAAAAAAAAAAAAAAAATGAAGCAGAGCTGATAGCCCTGAAGGGAGGACAGATAATTTTGCCCTTGAAATCAGAGACTCATTGTTCTTCTGAAAGAGTCCAACGGAAGGAAGAGGTTAGAGGAAGGACACGGGCACAGGCCACACCCAGAGAGCAATAATCTTGTGCAGAATTCTCGTGCCCGGGATACCCCAAGCAAACCACAGAAAACACCTGGGAGTGGAATGCCTGGATTGCACTGGATTGAAAGGGAGAGATGCATTTGTATGTTTTTTTTTTAAATAACCAAACTTTATTCAGAAGTGGTTGTGAAAAGTCTGACCCATCCTTATTAATTTTAGTCATCTTAATAGATTTAAGGTCTTAATCCTAAGCATAATCTTTTCAATTCATTTTGAAAATGAATGAAAATTGACCAAATGTTGGACAATAAGGAAAATTCCAACAACCACAACAAAACCTTCAAGCGATGAACATCACACAGTCTGTGTTCTCTGTACTGGAAAAGGAGGAAATTAAGGAAAAAATTAAAGGACAATGGTATCTTTAAAAAAATCCCTACATTTATAAATACCTTGTAAACAGCACACACTTTCAGGAAAAAAAGAAAGTTAGAATTTTATATACATAATGAAATGAAATTTTTTTTGATCTGAATGGTAATGAAAGAAAAATCCGTTAAGCCCTGTGCAAGGCAGGGAAAGGATGGAAACAGATCCTCCAGGCAAACGGAGACCAAAAGTGAGCAGGAGCAGCTACACCCATATCAGAAAAATAAATTGTAAGAGAAAAATGATAAAAAGATACAAAGGACATCACTGCACATTGATGAAGGAATCAATTCAACCAGAAGAGATAAGAAAGGTGACTGCACATGTACCAAATACTCACTGAGAGCAGACACACTTTGCTAGACCTCAAGAGGGAGATGGGTTCCGGTAGAGTAACAGCTGGCGAGGTCAATGCTCCACTCTTACCAATGGGCAAAGGAACCACCAGGCTTCAGTAGAACATTCCATCCAAGAGCCGGGTACGCACACTCTTCCTGAGGCTCAAGGGGTCCTCTTCCTAGTTGGCCATGAAATGGGCCACAAAACAAGCCACAACCAATTCAAAAAATCAGAATCACATTGTGTGTCTTTCCTGACAACAAAGGAATTAGACTAGAATCAAACAACGAAAGAAACTTTAGAAAACACCATAGACACCAAACACCACTAATCAAATAATGGTCACAGTTATCACAACAGGGAAACACAAAAAAGTCACCAAAATGAACGGGAAACACCACACACCGAAGCTTGTGAGCAGCAGCCAGGGCAGAGCCGAGGTAGAAGCTCCCAGCCAGAAGCACCTTACTTCAAAATAAACAAATAATCAAAACAAGAGAAAGCCTTCAAGTAACCTAAACTAACGATGCACCTCAGGGACAGGAAGACAGGGGCAAGCCACACCCCAGATCAGGAGAAGAAGGAAGGAAATAACAGACATCAGAGCGGAAGTTAGTGAAAAAGAAATGAAAATGAATATGAACTAAATGAAGAGTTCGTTTTTTGAAAAGATAAGCAGAACACATTGTTTAGCTGAGCATGATGGCGGGGACCTATCACCCCAGCACTCTGGGAGGCCAGGGCAGGTGGATCACTAGTTTAAGCCCAGCCTGACCAACTGAGTGACACCGTGTCCAAAAATAAAATAATAAAATGAAGAGTTGGAGTTGTAGCTCAGCGCCAAGGTGCTGGGTCCAAACCCTCGGACTATGAGCACACACACACAAACACACAAACACACACACGCACACATGCACACATGCACATACTTAGCTGAACTAACTAAGAAGGCAAAAATATAACCTACAGAGATCCGTAAAATCAGACATGGAAAGGAGACAAGAAGACACTCTACCTGATGGTACAGAAACACAAAGGATCATACGGGACTACAGCGAATGACTAAATGCCAATCCACTGGGACCCCTAGAAGAAGTGACCAAGCTCTGTTCACGCGTAACCTACCAAAACTGAGCTATGAAGGCATGGAAAACCTAAACAGACCATTAATAAGTAAAGAAAAAATGAGACGGTAAAACAGTTCCTCAACAAAAGAGAAGCCAGAAACTAGAAAGTGTCCCGGTGACGCCTCCTCACTTCCAAGAGAAATTAACACCAAATTCTTCTTGAAACAATCCCACGAAATTTGAAAAGGAGGTAATTCTTCCAAGTTCATTCTACGAGGCCAGCGACACCCCGATGCCAAAACTAGTAAGGGCGCAACAGAAAGAGGAAACTGTAAGCCTACATCCCTGGTCAACACAAGCGCAAAAGCTCTCAACACATCGCTGGAAAATCCTACCCAGTGGTCCGCCCAAAAGATCGCTTGCCATGATCAGATTAGATTCACACTGGGGACTTCAGGACAGTTTCACAAGAGAAAATCAATAAACATGATCCATCACATCAACAGATTGAAGGATAACAATCAAATGATCATATCAATAGAGGCAGAAAAAAGTGTTTGATAAAATTCAACATCCCTTCGAGATAAAAACTCCAGACAAATTAGGTATGGAAGGGCTGTGTCTCAATATGATAAAGGTCGTGTATGATAAACCCACAGCCAACCCCAGGCTGAATGAGAAGCGGAGACCCTTTGCTCTAAGTTCATAACTAGGCAAGGGCATTGCCTGCCACGGCTCTTGCTCAACGTAGCCAGAGCAGCTGGGCCAACGGAAGCAATTAGAGGAGTGGAAGTCAGACTCTCCTGCTTTGCAGCTGATGTAAGTCCATGTGGAGAACTACCCATAGGCTCCCTCCAAAATCCATTAGGAATGACCAAAAAAATCAGCAAAGCTGCAGGATAAAAATAAATCAACATGCAAAAATCCATGGCATTTTTAACAAAAACTCGCTGAGAAAAAGAATTGTGAAAGCAATCCCGCTCACAATAACAGCAGAAATTGAAAATATCTATAAATAAATTTAACCAATGAAGTGAAAGACTTCTGCTATGATGAAAACCATAGAACACTGTTGGGAAAAAATGGGCGACAAAAAAACCCTCCTGCATTCATGACTGAAAAAATTAATATTGTTAAAATATGCTTACTACCCAAAGGGTCTTACATTCCTCGAAATGGTTTACCCATGGCATTCTTCACAGGTCTACCAAAAAAACAGTACTGAAATTCATGTGGAGATGCAACATACCCTTGGTAGCCAAAGCAGCCTTGAGCAAAGGTTATAGGGGCATCAAAATGCCCAATGTTGAGACGCAGGAAAGAGCTGCACGGACCAAGACCTCGTGGTACTGGTATAAAAAAGAGACCAAGGGGCACAGTACAGAGCCAATGAAACAAACTTGAGCATCTGCAGACAAGTGATTTTCAACAAAAATTCTGAAAAACATATTGGAAAAGGACATCTTCAGGAAGGCATGCTGGGAAACTGGTACCCACTTCCAAAAGAGGGAGCTCTGCCCACCTTCCACCCTACAGCGGCCCTTCAAGGACTCAACTGTAAGATCCGAGCGCTGAAACTACTGTAAGGGAACGGGGGAAGCAAGGCATCGGTGGTGGCGATGATTTTGTGGGTAAGTTTCCCAAAACAACAAAGGCAAAAACAGACAAAAGGCACCTCGTCAACCACCCAGCTTCTTCAGAATTCAGGAAACACATGACGGTCTGGAAAGGCAATGTCCAGGAAATGAGAAAAGATTCCCGAACTATCGATCTGATGGAGAATTAGTGTCCAGACTGTAAGGAACTCTGAAATACTCAGTAACAAACACCAGACACTCCAATAATAAAGAAAAAGAGCCAACAATCTGAATAGACATTTGTCAAACAAGAGTCCAAGTGTCCAAATCGTCACCGAAAAGGGCTCAGCATCATTAGTCCCCAGAGAAAAGCAAACTGAACCCCCAGCGAGGACATGCAGAAGAGGGACCTCATATACTCTGGTGGTGGAAATGTAAATTAGTGCAGCCTCCATGGAAATGCGTGGCGGTTCTTTGAAAAACAAAAAATGGATCTGCAGCGAGGTCCAAAAAAAAATGAAGTCAGTGCGCCACGTGGGCCTTTGTGTACTGCAGCCCGGCTTCAAGTAGCCAAGATACAGAATCTCCCCTGGCCGAGGGGTTATCATCAAAGAACTGGGTGGAGAGAGCAGGCATGTGCGTACAATGGAACAGCATTCAGCTTCAAAGGAATAAAGCCCCTTCGCAGTGCAGTGGCCTACGTGGGAGCTAAAGGAAAGTCTGTCTCAGGGTAGGGCAGGGGTGGCCCGAGGGTGGCAGCACGGGGGTGGGGGGCAGGGATGGTGGATGACAGGTACCCAACAGCAGGTGGGAGGAGCAAGTCCAGGGTCCCCGGCATGGGTCGGGGGGCAGCTCCCAGCAACCTCGTACTGAATCTGTGAAGAGCTAGAAGAGAGACTCAAACCTCCTGACGTAAGAGGAATGGGCAGGATGGGCTCATTCCCCTGATCTCAGTTCCGTGTTCCGTGTTCCTACCCACCCACTTCCCAGCTACCTGTATCTGCAAGCTGTGCCTCTTAGAGGCAGAACACATCCCCGTCATGATGTTTAAAAATCTACTCTGATATTCTATTTTAAATAAGGTTTAGACAGTTAAGGCATTGTGGTTTGGATCTGGAATGTCCCCTGAAAGTCTCATGTGGATTATGGGTGTGTGATGGAGGACAGGGGTGTGGCAGGTTGGATTACAGATGTGTGGACTGGATTACAAACATGTGGTGGGGGCATAAACCTGAAGGCAGTGGGACACTGAGCTGGATCCAGAAGGGGCAGATCATGGAGCTGAGACCTGGAAGTACACATGTACAACTTCCTTCCTGTACACGCGTGCTCTCCGCAATGCGCTTCCACTGTTGCCGGCCACCCGAGGACGGACTGTGACCTTTTGAAGCCATGAGCTAGAATACACTTTTCCTGCCCTAATTTGTGGATGTTGGGTATTGAGTCACACCAACGAAAGAGTAACTGAGACATAAGATAATTATTAATGCAACTATGTGACTTCTATGCTGTTTTGTATTCTCTGACTTTCGTTCTTCTGCCTCTATGTTATTTTGTATTTTAAAAACAACTACGTGGCAGTTGATTTGAATTATCCTTCTTCCTCTAACACCTTTGCGTTTTGGAGGTTGCTCTGTGATTGGAGTGTATCAAGTTACCATCTCACTGTCCTTCACGCCAACCCACTTCCCTCAATCTCTCAACATCTGGCCGGCATGTGAATTCTATGTTTTTCTTGCCCAATTATTTTATGCTATAGTTGACTTATCACATCTGTGAACATCACAAACTCATTAAGATAATGCAACCCTTTTGGCATGATACAATAATACACATTGACTTAAGAGGAAAATACTCTTTCTCTATTTAGGAAGATATTTAGCATTTTGAGTGACCCTCACTCCTCCCTGGAAAGTCCAGCTTCCTCTCCGATGTCGTGTCCTTGGTCCCACAGAACTCCCGTGAGCCTTTTCTAGCGAAAACATGCATTGGCGGCACCATCTCTCCTTCCTCCCCTATCTGAAAAGTGTTGCTATTTTGTCTTGATTCTTGAAGGATATTTGAAAGGCCACAGAAGCCTGGGTCTTTCCCTCTCGCTTACCCTAAGCATTCTGAAGATGTTAAGACATGGTCTCCCGCTCTACTGCTTCAGGGAGAAAAGTGGGCTTACTCCTTCTGATGTTCTTCTCCATCTTCCTCAGCGTGTCATTTTTCTCTAGCTACTTTCAGGACTTTCTCTTAATCGTTTTTTTTTTAAATATTTGATTAATACATGTCGTGAGCACTCCGTAAGAGGAGTCAGACGGGACAGAGGCAGATGAATTTACCTTGGAAATGTTCTTTATTCACACAACAATCAATCAATCCAATTCGCAAATCAAACCATAATATATCAATCAATTAATTAATTAAGCAGGAAAGCAAGCGTTGTTCTGCCTCTTAAACTATTCCCATCCTGGGTCCCTTATGCTCACCATGCGACGTGTTCTTGACTACTGGCGACACAGCCAACCCGCATATGAGCTTGTCCAGGGCTCGCCAGTCTGTGGCTGGATCAGGACTGTCGATAGCTGCCCAGCTGGACAGTCACTCCTTCTCCAGGGAGTCTTGCTCTCAGGATGCTGGGGACGAGGAGCAAGACGCGTATCCTGCGTTCAGAGTCTGTGACTCCTACCTCGACCCTGAGCTTAGGACCAGGATGGTTTATATACTATTTTTATGCCCACAAGCTAAGGATAGCGATTTTATCGGGGTCCACATGCAGGTGGACAGGGTTCTGGTTATTGATCATGGGGTTCTGGTTATCAATCATACCAGGGCTTTGTCCGCAGGCTACAGATAGCGATTTCGTTACACAGGGTCCACACGCAGGTGGCTCACAACTTATCAGTATCAGACAGAGATTTAGGTGGTTTCCAGCAATTTACTTTATTGCACTTAATATGGGTTTGCTTTCTCTTTGTAGTCCTCATGCCATTCATATCATTGCCTTGAAGTCTACTCTCCACATTCTACCTGTGCTCTGGACATATGTGTGTGTAGTTTTCTTTGATTTTTATTCTATTTGGAATCTACTGAGATCCTTAAAACCAATAAGTTAAAATCTTTCATCAAATTTAGGAATTTTTTTGAGGGGGGAGTGAATCTTGAAATCCTAGCTTTTGTCTGAATTTTTCTCTCTGTTCTTCCTGGATTTCCCAGATTATATATTTTAGACAGTCTGGTATTGTTTTCAATTGGCCAAGGTTCTGTTAATACGAAAACAACCTTTGACATCTCTCCTCCTAATTCCTACTGATCTGTCTTGACTGTCTCCTGAGCCTTCTCCGCTCTATTGAGCCTCTCCAGTGAACCATTTCATGTTTTACATTTATTTGTTTCAGGGTTTCATAATTTTAAGAATTTGTTTCTTTGCTGAGACTTTCCACTTTCTGATTTAACTCAAATGTATTTTGTATAAAAGAGTTGATTTCAATTTCTCTTCTGATAATTCATATTAGAATATTATTTTTTTGAGATATGGTCTTTTTTATTATCCAGGCTGGTCTTAAATTCACTGTGGAGCCCAAGCAGGCTTCGAGCTCACAGCAATCCTCCTGTCTCAGCCTCCCAAGTACTGGGATCACAGGTGTGTGTCACCCTTCCCAGATTTTACACTATTTTCTCATTGATAGTTTTTACCTTTCTCTGTTTTGTTGCTGTTATTAACTTGAACACCAGCTTGGTTCTTGGATTCCATCCCAAACACTTAAATGGGACATGGCGTGCTCTCTGGTTCTGATATGCTCTTCTGAAGAATGTTGTTTCAGAGTTGACTCGGTGCAGCTCAGCCTCTGAGCCCGGGCTGCATGGCAAGGGCAGCTGTTTGTTCTAAGAGTTCCGGGCGTGTGTTTTGATCCCAGCCACCCATGGGGATCCTCCTTCGGCGATCACCACTGGGCATCACTGGACAGCCCACTCGCTGTGTGGATGGCGGTTAAGGGAGTTTCCCTACCCCGCACTTCCAGCTGTGTCAGCCCCTGGGAGGCCCCACCACCCTGCTGGAGCTTTGGTGCGCAGCATTTGTGTTGTAAATCAGCTCTGGATTCTGTTGCATTTTGATTATGAGTGTTTTAAATGTGAAAGACCTTATTATCTATCTTTTAATTCTGGTTGTGTGGTGATAATACTTTTTCTTTACATTTTCTGTGTGGATGGACACGCACTCTCACTCACACATACACACATACACACACACACGCACACTCTTAGATATGCATTGAGACCCTCCTTATGAACCATTGCATGACTGATGTTCATAGTTCTTTCTGTACATGTACTTGGAAAAGAAAATTCCTTACGTTCTGGCTGCCTCCCCCTAGGTCCATGGCAATTGTCTCTGCTGGCTATTGTCCTGTCCTCTGACCGTACTGGCATATCCTGCTATCAGGTTGGGTTATCGCTGTTCCCTGTAGGTCTCTCCGTGTATTTTTATATTTGGAGATTCTTTGTGTGTGTGTGCATGGTAAATATTGCTATCGAGTTGTTAAAAAAGTTAGGGTGCATGTTTGCACCACATGGTGCTAGTTTGATTTTGGAAGTACTGGAGTTACTCACATCTATGTTATTACTGTGCTACTTGATAGTTGGCAGTTCCAGCTCCATCCTCAAAAATGAGCCATTTGGTTGAGCTTGGAGATTTTACGAGTTGAAGATGGAAGACCAAATCGGACATTTTCACCATATTTTCCTGTTTTACTTTCCTAAAAAGTTGCATACAATTTACAGTGACAAGGTATACACGAACATCAGTGCCAATAACAGTTCATAACGTTCTGTGCTGGTCATTCTAATCTCAGGAGGCTCCTTGGTCAGGAAGGGCCACCAAAGCTGATGATGACATGATTAAGGCATTGATCAAGTCCAACCCACATGACACAACACGGGAGATGGCAGAAACACTGAACACCCATCACTTCAGCATTCATGACCACCTGAAGAAGCTGCGATACATAATCAATCTTGGTATTTAGGCTCCTCATGAGCTCAAAGAAGCTCTCTTGCCAGTGAGTATAAACATCCACGATATGCTCATTGTATATGAGGAGAACAATTCTTTTTCGGAATAATTAGTAACTGGTGATGAGAATTGGGTTATTTATATAATAGTATGAAGGTTACTAAATGGTCTTGGTCCAGATATGATGATTAAACTCAAATGACGTTGAAGGCAAGCATTCATCAGAGGAAGGCTATGCTCTCACTGTGGTGGGATTTTAAAGGTGTTGTGTTTTTTTGAACAAGGAACCAAACAACCAATCTGAAGGTGTGTTGTTGGCAGTTGGACGGTTTGAATGAATCCACCATCCAGAGAGGTCCGGAGCTCATTAATCATCAAGGAACTGTGTTCCATCGCAACAGTACAAGACTAGACACAAGTTTGATCTCCTGCCACACCCACCGCCCTCACCTGGACTTGCCCAGCCAGACTTTCGTTTCTCTCACTCTCTTCAAAACTCCTTGTGTGATATAATGTTCAACTCATGAGGCTGGGAGCCGGCACCTTGTTCGGTTTTCCACTGATAGACATTCCTAGGAACCAAGGATTACGAAGCTCATTGAAAGATGGCAAAATGTTATGAAACAAAATAAGCAATATGCCATTGATTGATTGATCTTTGCTTTTCGTATAAATAAATGAGCTTTGAGAAACAGAAAAAAAATCATCACTTTTAATTTTGTTTTGCCTAGTTGTGTGAGAAAAAAGTTTTCATGACAGTTTTATGGAATTCATGGATGAAAGTGGGACAATTATCTTTTTAAACACTTGGTGACTTTACATAAACGAGTAAGTCTTCCCATTTATGTAGGTCTTCTTTGTGCCCTTCAGCTGTGTTCTCTTGTTTTTTCCATGACCAGTCTGGGTTGGATCTGAAACATCCCCCAAAAAACTCATGTTTGGAAGGTTACTCTATCCTGGGCGTGAATCCATTGATTTCTTGCTCCTCTAAGAGGTGGGGCCTGACAGGAAGGGGCGGGTCCCTGGGGCGTGGCCTGGAAGGGTGTTTCTCCCTTGCTGGGCTGCTCTTCCCTCACTCGACTTCCTGGTGTGGTCCTGCTGCACACAGTGTCTCTCTGCTGAGGCCCTCTGCCATGCCCCTGCAATTGCCAGCCATCTATGAAAGGAACGAGACCTCCTGAAATTGAGAGCTAAAATAAATGTATTTTTATATATATTTTATATATTTCTTTTGTTTTTATACACAGAAACTTTGGGAATGTTTTCTTAAATTGAATAAGGTGTTAATGCAATAAAATTATTTATCAATGATGCCCACTAGTGTTCCTTTAACTTTTATTTATTTTTCTTGTCTTACTCCATTGGATCATAGTATTCTTGGCTTATTCCAGATTTTAAAGAGAAAACGTAGAGCATTATCCTAAAGAATGTTTCTTGTTGTAAAATTTTAAAGATGACCTACATTAAGTTAAGAAAGTTCTCTCATTTCCATATTTTAACAGAACTCTTATGAAGAAATGTATTAAACTTTTAAATGGACTTTTACACATTTATCCCAACAATTGTGTAACTTTTACAGATGGATTTTACTGTGTGGGGTTAATGCATGCTTTTATTCCCAAGAAAATTCAATTTGGTCAGGAGTAACCTTTTCTTTAGTGGTTATTTCATCCTAATGGTTAATATGTTGAATTTTTTTTTTTCCTTTTTGAATCTGTGCTCATAAATTATACTGACCTACAATTTTCCTTATACTGTCCTTATGTGACTTAGGATCAAGATTAGACTCATGTCATAAAATTAGTTCTTTCATTTTTTATTGTCTGGAAAATTTCTTATGAAATTGGATGGATCTGTTCATTGACCGGTAGAAGTCACCCAGAAAACCACACATGCCTTTGGAAATTAAGAAGTAGCATGATGGACTTTAAAATGCTGATGCCATTTTGTTAATCGTTATAAGTCTGTGTAGACTCACTATTTATTTTTGGGGTTCTTAAACTTTTAAATTTCCAGGAATATTTCTAGTTTAATGAAATTTTCTATATATTGTAAAAGTTTGCTGGTGGGTAAATTCTCCTATCTGTAAGTCTTTCTCCTAAAATTTATCATGCATTCAAAACTGTTTCTGAGCAATTTTTTTAAAAGCACACACCCGAGAGAGAGAGAGAGAGAGAGAGAGAGAGAGAGAGAGAGACGCATTCAACCCCTGCACTAAGAGTCAGACTCCAGCACCTCCTGACTCCCTTGCTTCAGAGTTCTCATTGTCCTGAATTTTTGCAAATTGCTTTCTTACGTCTCTTTACAGTCTTATAGTTTTCTGGTCTAAGGATGTCAGGCATCAACACTGTGTCGTTGGTTTGAAATGTGACTCTTGGGGATAGCAATATCTTCATAAGCAAAGAGTGAAATTGACTCTATGTAGATAAAGGTACCCAAGGAAAACAAGGTGGGTCAGAGCCTGTCTCCAGCTTCGCAGAGTTCTTTGGAGTCAGCCTGAGGCTATGGCCCTTGGTGGGACTGTCCCGCAAGTCAGGTGTCACATGGCTCCCAGGATGAATGAGGATGGGTTATGTGGACCCCCTATTCCCCCGGTTCTGGGATTTGGCCAATAAGACACCTCTGCAGGTGGAAGGCAGGCCTTTGGCTGGCAAGGCTGAGAGCATGGGCAGGAAGGGCTCATCAGCACCCAGCCACCACACCACAGGAAATCTTGGTCTAGCTAGAGATGGATGTGTGGTAAGAGGTCTGGGCTGGCATTGACGTGTCTGTTTCTAGGGATGCTCTCCAATACGGGTAGGCTGACTTCTGCCTCTGGGGTGTGGTTGTCCACCTGAATGTCCCTTTGCCATCCTCGTGGGGACTTCCACCTCCTTTCCCTGTGCTGGGTGTCTGAGGTCCTGGATCCTGGGTCCATCTCCTCCTTGGCCAACTTGGGACTTGATGGGGCACATCCTCTGGAACTCTTTAAGGAAAAGTGTATAGGGGCCACTTTGGGGGCCCCCTTACCCATATGAGCTTTGGTGCATTCTGATGCATGCTCAACGGTCCAGAACCATGAAGAACTTTTGGCTGGAAACCACGTTCTTCTGGCTCTTGAAGGCAGTGCGTCCTCGCCATGTGCATCCCCGGTTTCCTGTATAGCAACCGAAAGCTCTGGGACCCCCAGTCCTCATAGCCGACCTCTCCTTTTGTGCAGATGTGATGGTGGTCTCCTTGTATCCTGCTCAAAATTCCACAGTGATGAGCCTTGGCGAGGTCTGTCTTCGTTTCTGGGCTGGGCATCTGGGGTCCTTGTCCACCCATCGTGCCACAGCTGTCTCCTCCGTGACGTCTGTCACTTGGATGCTGGGCCTGCTGGACCGGCTCCCAATTTCACTTTGCTTTTTGTGTTTCGTCCTTTTGTCTCTTCTGTGCTGGTCTTTTGCAAGACTGTCTCACTGTGAGATTGTCTTGACATTATCTTACAGACTTTCTGTAGAGGTTTTCATTTAAATGTCACGTTTTAATTTCTGATAGCTGTTCTGCACTGCCTTCTGAATGTTCCTCTTGTTTTGTAGACAGCTTCTTACTCGTGTTTTATTATTCCTTACATTCCCCTAATTCTCTGGAGTAGGGGGTGACTTTTTGGAGAGTCGCTTCGCCCTCTCTTCCACATCATCTGCTGTGGTTGCTTGGTTTGGCTTCGGTCTCCTGTGCTGGAAACAGTCCTGACACCTGACTGTCCATGGTGCAGGGGGTCCCCATGCCTATGCGAAAGCTCTTTGTAGGTGGGCAAATGGGACTGTTAGGAAATGCCCACTTAAGCTTCAGGTATGTGATTGGCTTATAAGCCAGCCAATGGAGGAAGAAGACCCACCCTAGATGTAGGTAGCCCAACCAGTAGACTGGCAACTCAAACTAAATAAAAAGCAAGGATGAAGGAAGATTATTGGTGTCCCCTCCTGGGAGAGTGCTGGCCTCCGCCATCTCTTGCAGACTTTGATTCAGTTTCGTCTTCACCCTGCTCATCTCCGTCGCAGGTTTGCTCAGCCTTCAGGTCTGCACCTTTGTCCTTGTACTGTGGCCCTTGCCACCTTCCACTGCAGTCTGTCTGCTGTTCTGTCTCTCATCTGAGCAACGGCTGGGCTTGGAGGTGGCCATTTTGGCACTGTCTTTGTATTTGTAAGCCATTCTAGTAAATTCCCTTTTATGCATATATAATTTCCATTAATTCTGTTTTTCCAAGAGTCCTAACCAATACAGCAAATTTTGCTGACTTTGAATCTTACCCCCAGCCACTTTGGTGAGCCTTTTGGTGGGAAGCGTCCACCTTCCACCAATGCCTTCAGGTCTTTCTGAAACCCTTCAGAAGAGAATAGTCTTCTCCTTCCTTGCCCCCAAGGTGAGGCTGGCCTGGCCACTTTTAGCTCCAGCTTCCGTGTGTACCCCAAAGTCTCACACATCGCTTGCCGTACATCACAGATAACAGTCTTCACCAGCTGTGTGCCTGAGCTCTCAGCGCCCTGGAGGGAGGTGCTGGGCTGGCTGTTCTTCCCTTTTGAATTCCCTCCTTGTGTTGTGCCTTTCTTTCCACCTTTCCTCTTTCCCTCCTTTCTTCTCCACCTCCCTCCTTCCCCATCTCCTTCCCTTCCTTACATATGTTGGAATTCCTTTAAGATAATCCACTTTTGTTCTCAACATCCCTGAGTGTGTCTGGGGATTCAGATTTTTCCAGTTCCTTCTGTTAATTAGTGTCCTCATCCTGTTTCTCAGCTTCAGAAATTCTGTTAATTTCCTTTCCAGCTGCTGCAGTTTAGAGGCACAAATTTCTCCGGATTCTGTGCCTGGCGTCCAGAGTGAGGGGTGCAGCATTAGGCAGTGGGGCTTTGGGGAGTCACGGGTCATGAGAGTCTTCTATCAGGAATAGGACTGAGGCCCTTACAAAAGAGGCTTCAGAGAGCCTCCCTGTCCATCTACAACTTCTGATATGTGAGGTTTGCTTTCAAAAGCCACATGAAGTCTCAAGGCGTTCTTAAAATGTCTTAAAGTAGAGGATTTCAATTGAGCTTTAAGGGAGATAGTTGTGGATTGAAATGCACTTGTAAGAAACACAGAGAGATTCCTGGCACCCTTATTCCATCCCCTTCAGTAAAGCCACAGTACAAGACCACACCCCTGAGCTTAACCCACCAAGCTAGTGTGTGTGTGTGTGTGTGTGTGTGTGTGTGTGTACACATCAAATTCAGTATAATTGTTTTCCCCTTGTAGGTCCGTGGAACCAACTGCCCGTCAAGACACTGAGTAGCTCCAAGGCCCCGGAGAATTTCCACCGCGCTGTCTAACCACTGCTGCTTCCTCCCCGCTCCCAGCTCCTGGCAGTCGCAGCTTGGTCCCACATTTCTAAACCTTCTCATCTAAATTTTTACATATACTGAATCAGACAGTGTGTCGCCTTTTGAGATCGACTTTTTTTTCCCTCCCAATCATTCCATAGAGATATAGAGAAGTTTTCACCTCCTTGAGCCGCGTGGTCCTTGGTACTCCTGAGTCCCATGGGCCTGGGGCAGCAGGCCCCTGGAGCGTTCTGCACACAAGGGCCTCCAGATATCTGTCCATTGGTGATTTGTACTATAATATTCACAGGATAATTTTCTGTTTTGTGGTAACTTTTGTTGTTGTTGTTTTAAAATGCTCTGAGATTTGACTCAAGGTCTGTTGTTCAATTTCCGTTGTGTTTTATATATCTACTTAGAAATAATACTGGACATTTTAAGATAGGTGATTCTTGTCTGTGTTCTCGCTTGATCTATGTGCTAATTGTGTTGTTTCAGTGTTATGTATGCTTAAAAGTGTTTTTACTCTTTTGATTTACAGAGAAAACTCTGTAAAAGTCTTCCAGATTGGTAGTATATATGCCTAGTTTTATTGATTTTGGCATTATTAAAGTTGGAGTTACGTTATACACCCAGAAAATATTCCCTCATAAATTGGACTTTTCCATCATAAAGTGACCCTTGTCCTCTCCTGAACTGTCATCTGTTTAGTACAATCACACCAATGTGACTTTCAGCGTCAGGTGTTTCCAAAACTCACCTTCCACTTTGCTTTTGAAAATGTTTTCTTCTGCTGCAATTGTGTCTCATATTTACTGTATGATTGGTTTTTACAAAATCTTCACATTTGTTGTAATTAACTGAATGTGTGTTTTCCATATAAATATAGCTCTCTGTTGCATGAAATTTCTGCCTTACCAGACCTTTTCTCCTCCTTTCTATCTTTGTTCCTCTCTCTCTCTCTCTCCCTCCCTCACTTTGAATTTCATGTAGAGCCAGACTGAGTCTAAAGGGGTTGCTGGAACCGGGAAGATAAATGTAAGAGACCCAGCAGTCACCTTGAGAGGAGCCGTGACCTGCTGTCAAGAACTGGAGGCTCAAGGGACTTCCCTGGAGACAATCAGCTCTTTCCGCACCCTCTTCCATCTCTGCTATCTCTCCCTGGACTTCCTGCCCCCTTGACCAAAACCAGCCGCAGAGGAATGGATTAGGAGCCAGAAGGCAAATGCAAGGTCTGCGGCATCACTGGTAACGTGATGCTTCTCAGTTGTGTCAGCAATGCTGCAATGGCAGAACCTCTCTTCTGTGATCCACTAGCTCCACACAACACCTGTTGGTCTCCTCTACTGAGATCCATGTTGATCTGTCTACCAAACCTGCAATTGCCAAGCCCGGGTGTAGCTCAGTGGTTAAAGCATTTGCCTAGCAAGTCTAAGGCCCTGAGCTAGATTCCCAGGACACCACACAAGCTGGGCATGGAGGCACATGCCTGTCGTCCTAGTACTTGGGAGGCTGAGGCAGGAGAATTGCCATGTGTTTGAGACCAGCCTGGACTACGTAGTGAGCTCCGGACCAGACTGGATTGTGGAGCAGGACCCTGTCTCAAAAATAATAATACAATAAGATAAACCTCCCAGCCATTAAATCCACAATTTCAGCCTCCGTGTTAATTACAGGTTCTCCTAAGGAGCTTGCCTTCAGCCCCTTTGCTACATCTTCTTGACCACACTCTTTGCTGTCTGAATTTTGGCTTTGCGCGTCTTCATGGAGGTTTGTGGGGTTCTTGCATGTGAGAAAAGGTCTCTCACGTGTACTTAAGTGATAGTTTAGCTGGGTACAAAAACGAATAACTCATTTAATGACTTTAAAACCTCCATTTGAGCTCAATATTTTGCTTTAATAGTAACTACTAAATTTGGGGGCATAAGGACTGGCTTTCCACAATATTAGTTTTTAATCTCTCAAGTCCAGTAATTTTACTTTCTCTTTCTCAAAGAATATATACATATAAATTTCATATGTATATAAATTTATAACGATAATTATTATGTATATCTATTTACATATATGTACATAGCATACATACATAGCATATATGTAGAAGTTTATCAGGAGACATACTTTTCTGAATCTAGCCATGTATACCTGTCTGTATGAGCACCGTCTTTGTGTTTCTGAACTGTCATGTTTCTTCTCCTGTTTGCTTCAGTGTGCCCCACTTTCTAAAGCTTATTTCTCCCCTGCCTGTGTCAGGTCCTTCTTGTGACTTATCAAATGCAATCTCCTTTGTGATGGTCCTGGTGTCCTTTCTCACTGGCTTTCAAGAAGCAGCGACTTGCTTTCAGGATTTTTTTCTATTTATCATTGTTTTCATGGGTTCTGGTACATTGCCTTTAAAGGTCCTGATTTCCTAATTTGTTATAACTTCTTTTTTTTTTTAAACTAGGATCATTAAGTCCGTGTAATACTATTTTTCTGTCTGACTCTTGGATGATGCTTTTCTGTTGTTTCTTTCTTTCTCTAAATCATTCCTATTTTTGTTGTCATTTTTGTTTGGATGAGAAGAGCTATTGGAAGGCTGGAAATTCAAATGGTAGTGTGGGAGGGGAGAGGCCCAAAGCCAGTCCTTGGCTGCTAGCCCATCTTTTCTGTCTGGCTCTCAGAAAAGCCTGCGGGACACAGAGTTTGTGTGTGAGGAAGAGTGCGGTTGTGGGCAGGTCTGAATGTGTGTGCCTGTGTCTGCTTGTGTCTGGGTCTTTGCATGTGTCTTAGTTACTTTTTCATTGCTGTGACTCAATACTGGACATGCGCAACTTAGGGTAGGAAGAGGTTTATTTTAGCTCAGAGCTTCAGAAGGTCTTAATCCATTCACTGGCAGGTGGCTGGAAAATGGCGGAATCACATGGCAGGGCTGGAGCTGGGTCGGGGGCCAGAGCCGGAGCTCCAGAGATCCTCACAGCCTGGTCAATCAGCAAAGACTGGAAGAAAGGGTGGAACCATCACATGCCCCTTCAGGTCAAGCCCCAAGCATCCACCCCTTCCATCCAGACTCCACCTCCCAACAGTACAGAGTATCCTCAGGTACATGAGGCTTTTGGGGGACACTCGCAGACCCAAGCCACCCGTGAGAGCATGTGTGTCTGCATATGCCAATGTGTGTTTGTGTCTTTGTGACTGTAGGTGCCTCTCTGCATGTCTGTGCATGTGTCTGCTTGAGTCTTTGTGAGTGCACGCCGGGGGTGGGGGGGCATGGGGCTGGTGTCAATGTGGTCTGAACACCTTTCACCTATGTCCCTACTGCTCTGGACCCCAGTGTCCCTTTGTTCTCCCACCTGTGGATGACCATGCTTGTGAAGAAAGCAGATTGTGTTGTGCTTCGTCCACCCGGTTTCTGGGTCTTTGCATGTCAGCCGTTCCAGCGAGCCAGGAGCCGCAGTTTAGGAAGCTCCTTGCTGCAGACACGAGTCCCACCGCCCTTCCAAGTCACTGAGCAGGCCTGGTCTCCTCGACCCGCCTAATTCCACTCGTACGTGCTTTGGTGTTACAAGCAGACCGCGGCTCATCATTACCAGCACCCCCGCTGCACAAGGCTACGTCCACCTCTCTTCCCTGTCTCCCTCACCTGCAGAGGATGGGGTCAGAGGGTCAGGTGTGGTAATGTGAACTCAGAACGTTTGCAACATGCCTTTGTGTCTCAGGAAGGCGAGGTCATTGGAGAGGTCACACGGAGCTCAGGGGCAGAGGGGACCCTGGTACCCTGGGTCTTCCCACACACGTTTCAGATAATGACAGTGCAGTATAGAATGTTTGGGTGCTGGAGTTTGGATATGGGGTGTGGGTTCTGGGTTAGGGTAATTGGACCTGAGAGCTTGTGTTGGGGATTATAGTATGAGGTTCTGGATTGGGGTGCTGGTGTGTGGGTGCTGGGTAGAGGCAGGATACTGGCTAGTGGGGGGACGGTACTCTGTGTGAGTGCTGGGTTTGAATCCTGGAGTTCTGGGATTTCAGTTTCCAGGAGGATGTCAAGGGAGGCTGTGGTCGATGATGGCATCTGAGGACTGCCGTGCATGGATGAGTGCTGCGCCAAGGTCACCTGTTAGCTCCTCATCCCACGGGCACACTGCTGGAAGGTGGTACTTGAGCAAGTGAGGCCTTGAGGGAGGTCCTGGGCCACTAAGGGTACACCCCTCAAAAAAGACTGTGGGGTCCTGGCCACCTCTCCCCTGCTTGAGCAGACCCTGGTGCAGACCCCTGTGCCCGCCACTGCTATTATCCCCATGAATGACAAGCTGATGAGGGCTCCTGGCCCTTGAACCTGCAAAGCTGTGAGCTAAACCATCCTTTTCTCTGGGCGCCAGTTGCCTCAGGAACCTTGTTATAGCAGCACAGAGTGTAACATTCAGACCCGGAGAGGTGAAGGATGGAGCCCAGAGTGGAGACAAAGACCAGAGGGGTCGTCATGCTGTGGCCCAGCATGAGGCAGAGGGGCAGGGGGCTGCTGGGGAAGGGGCAAGGACAGAGCATGGCAGGCTGGGACCACCACGGCCGCTGGCCCTCACAGGGAGGGAGGGAGGCTGCGCAGTGCTCGGAAAGAGGTGACATGCTCTGGGTGGAGACCAGACTCCTCAGGCCACAGTGGGGCTCTAGGCCTGGGAGGCTGGGGCAAAGCTGGGGCACAGGCACCTGTGTGGAATGCCCAGGAGACTGTTGCCCAGGTGGCCCGTCTCCCAGGTGAACTCAGGTGACCACCCTCCCCCACGAGTGGCCCGGGCAGGGCCCCCTTGCCCAGCCATGAGGGGCCCTCCAGAGACCAAGGGGCTTGACTCTGTGATGAGGTGCCAGTCGCCCAAATGGTGGCAGGTGACGTAAAAATCATAAAGCGGCCCATCGGCCTTTAAATTCCCCTAACCTTGGACACGGCAGAACTCAGAATAACTGCTTGAAATTTCACTGAACATCAACAAGGTTCTGGCGTAGTCCCTGCAAACCACTGAAAGTAGGGGGCGTTCTTGCCATGGGCCTTGATTTCTGTCTGGACCACCTTCCTCCTGTCTCCTGGGACATGCCCCAGACTGTCTGCACCACAAGTCTCCTGGCTGGGTACAAATCCCACATGGAGGAATCAATGTAAGCTGTGGTATATCCAGTGACAGAAATGAGTTAACCACAGACGTGGAGTAAAACCACAGTGCTAACAGAAGAAGCAAAGTCACCAAGGACTCCGTGAAATGCTTCTGTCCTCATAATGTGTAATGAGTCACAGCTTATTCAGTGTCTGTCACTGGGACAAAACACCAGGCACCTGCCACCTAGGAGAGTTTTCTTTTGGCTCTTGGTTTCAGTGGGTTCAGTCCATGGTCAACTGGCTCCAAGGCAGGAACGATATGGCTGAAGGGCCTCATGGAGCAAAGCTGCTCACCCCATGGCATCCTGGAAGCAGAGAAGGAAGGGAGGAGCCAGGGCAAGGACGTCCCCTTCCAAGTTCCCCCCCCACCACCCCCTTGACCCCCCTCAAGCCAGGCCCTCTCCTGACAGGGCAGGCAGCCTTGAGCCCATCCGTGGATGGTCCCTGCTGAGCACAGCACCCTCACAATCCAGTCACCTCACAGAGGACTTCGGGGATATTTTAGAGCTAGACCTTAGCAAGGCAAAACTATACTTTATCATCCTAGATGTAGGTAATGAAGCCATAAAGAAAAACAAGGAAGTTCTGACCCATAAGCAAAGAAGTCAGATTATCTCCAGGGGAGGGAGTGGTCTGGGAGGGCAAGGAACACCATGCAGTGGCCTGATGGCCGTGACGTGTGACTGGGATCCTCATGTTCACAGCCAGAGTCACAGAAGGGACTCATTATCTGCTCATATTATCTGGCCTGGGTTGAATTTTTGGAGACAAAAGAGGTGTTCATGTCCTAATTCCAGCACCGTGAATGATTGCTTGAGTACAGTCCACCCCTTTATCCATGGGGACATGTCCCAAGACTCCCGAGGATGCTTGGGACATGTTTGGAAATAGGTTTTACCAAGTTCAGATGAGGTTACTGAAGACTGAGTGGGTCCTAATGCCCACAAAGGATGACCTTGTAAGGAGAGGGTCGCCTGGAGGAACAAAGGCAGAGAGGAGGCCTCGTGTAGGTCAAGGCAGAGATGGGAGGGATGTGGCCGTCATCTGGGGGTGTTTGGAGCCTCCAGAAATGAGAGAGGCTCCTCAGAGTCTTGAGGGGACACGTCTGTGGACACCTACGCATCAGCCTCTGGCCTCCAGTGCTCCAAGACAGAGGACCCCTAGGTTTCAAGCCCCTGGTTCTCAGAGCTGCATTCATGCATGGGACATGAATCTGTTGCTTTTCTGCAATAACTTGCCTGCTTGCTGCTGGACACAGCCTCAGCACCTGGACTTCTGTCACGGTGGTAAAGGCTCTGTCAGCTTCTGTTGTGTGGGTGGGTGGGAACCACCCACGGCCCCGGCATCCTGCTATCCTCAGCCAGCTGCATCCCTGAGCCGCTGGCCTACCTCAATCATGCCTGAGATGCGGGAGGGGCCTGTGCAGCTGCAGTCCCCTTCTTTGCTGTGACGGGCAGTGGTGGGGTAAACAGGTCAGCATGCAGTGATCGTGGCCTCCCTTCCCGAGTTCACGATGACAAGCCTGTGGCAGTGAAACTTGGGTGAAAAGTCACAAGGATTGGGATGCAGGACCTCAGGCTGCAAGTTGCCAGGCCACCCCACGCAGCCGTCACCTCTGGCTGGCCACCACCCAGCCGGGAGAGTGTCCACAGGGTGTCCATATCCACATGGCGCCGTAACAGGCACATAATTGTGCCTTTCTAATCTCTTTGGATCCATCTCTTTGTGGTCTGGATCTGCGTGTCTTTGGTTCCTGCTGCGTTTGAGCATATTTTTCTGTTTATGGGCCATGGGTAAATATGTTCTGGACATTATGAAGCTATGTGACATGCCACGTTGGTCCAGTCATGGAGGTGCTGGACACAGTGGTGGGGCAGTGGGTGCATCCTGGGGGCAACTGCAGGGCAGTGTGCTCTGGGCGCCCAGCAGCCCTCCCAGGATGGCTTGACGGCCCAGTTCTTTGACCCCGGTGCCTTCCTTGGTCACAAAGGATTCAGGAGACAGTTTGGCAAGGTCACACCCCAGGAAATTTGCATTTTAATGGGACTCTGTACTGCAAGTGAAGGTGTCAGAGACTTCCAGGGGAAAGCGAGTGTTTAGCTGTGCAGTCCGTGAAGTTAAATCAGCAAACAGCAAAGAAGGCGGAGAGAGCTTGACTCCTGCTTTCCAGTGTGTGCCCTGCCAGTCTCAGCCACCAGAGGGCGACTTCAGGGAGGGCAGGAGGAGACAGGTGACCTTCCCAGATATTCAGTACAGGGCTGGGGAACTCTGTGTCTGACAAGTGGACAGTCCAGGGAGGGAGGGATTCCTGGCCATCCTGCCCCAGGCTCAAGGCCAACCATTTCCCATCCATGCTGAAGGTGTGCTGGACTCGGTTCCCGACTACCAGGACTATGCCCTCGGGACACCTGCCTCTGGGTACAGTGGGGCTGCCTGGAACCTGTCTTCCCACTCTCCCCTCTGCAGCATCCCTCAAGCTGTCCCCTCCTAGCCATCTTCAAGGTCACCCTGGGAGTGGGCTGGCCAAGCTGAGCTGTCCCACTCACACAGTTGATTTTCTGATTAGTCACATAGAGCTCATTAAATGGAAGACAGCGTTTTTCATAAAATATGTAGAGGAATATCGGATTATTAACTCCAAAATTATAAAAATAATAACCTTGCTGCTGAAATGCATTGTCTGTTCATAAAACCTATCTAGTGTCAATCTAGGAGGGAGAGTGTGGCAGAGGAGTCTGGACCACAGGCTCTGGAGAGCTCACCCAGCTGCTGGCTGACTCCTCAGGCCACCCCAGGGGGCAGAGCCTGGTGTTGGCTCCCTCCTAGCACCATTCTCCCATCCCAGTGGAGCCCCCAGTCCCCACAGCCTGCGTGGGGCCTTCAGTAAGCCCCCAGGGTCTGTGAGTGTGGAAGGCGGGGGGCCTAACACCCTCTTGTCCAGCCAGGGGACAAAACTGGAGACACTCAGTGCCTCCCCAGGAAGACTGCAGCCAGCACCCTCCTCTGGAATCAGGGCCCCAGCTTCGCTCAACATGTGACCAGTGGGGAGGTTCCTGTTCACACGGATGCTGCCCCTCCTGACCTGTGTGACCTCAGGGTGTCCCCAACACCAGGGCCTCTCGTTTCCTCCTCTTGAAAATGGAGATTCAATGTCACGCAAGGCAGGACAGGGCAGGTAGGGCCACTGCTTCCTGACACCCCACCTCCACGTGTGCAGGTCTGCCCACCAGGGGACAGGCAGAGAGCTCAAGGTGGGTGCAGTGGACGTGAGTCTTTCAGGCTGCTGGCTGTGGTGGCAGCTCCCATGATGCTGAGAACGGCCGGCCAGTGGCACTGGGCTCGCCTCGGTTTCCTCTGGGACCTCCTTAGTCTTGCCCGTGTCCACCTGAGAGGAGTCCCTTTTGCTGGCCATGCAACTGCAGGACACTGAATTGGTTGCTCGGGATCTGGGCCCCCAGGTGCCCTAACTTGCCCTGAGAAAAAGAGGCAGTAGAGGGATGAGACAGCACCCTGCCCACTCCCAGGGCTGGAGTCCACAGGCCTGTGAAGCGCTTTGAATACTCATTGTCCTGGGTCTCCTTCAGGACTGACGTGGGCGAGGGCGACGGGCTGAGGAGGCCTGAGCAGGAGGTCCCCCCCACCCCAGCTGATAATCAGGATGTGCTACAGGGGAGGCTGGCCCCCAGCACTGGAGAAGGGGGGCACCGGGCGAGTCTGCACCCAGCTGGTGTCCGAGTGCTTAATTACAGCTAATTATTCATGAGCTTAGGAGATGCCTCTCCCAGCACAACGTGCCCAGGATGGATGCTCTGCCACGCCAAGCTGTCAGGCCTTGCCCGGAGGAGGAGCCACTTGTGAGAAGCTGGTCCGGAGGCTGCTGCGCAGGGGCCCCGCACCGGAGGGCATCTCTGGGGGGAGGACGTATCTTCTCTGTCGCTCGTTTCTGTGGCTCATTTACCAACCTAAATGGCGCGTGTCACTGATTCGCATTCATCCGTTTGGCAGCCTTGTGGGGAGGGCTTGTCCTGAAGCTGCTCCGGGCAGTGGGGAGCAGAGCTGGAGATGCCCCAGGCCCGGAGGAGCCAGGTGTCGCCGCTCCGTTGGGAATGTGGTTGCTGCTGGGATGGGAGTCTTCCAGAGACGCCCGAACCCTGCGTAGCTCCCCATTCTTGTCCCGGAGAAGGTGGCGGTCATGGTGGCACACGGGTGTTATGGACTTCAGCTGACCACTTCTCAGGCTGGGGGACCTGTTCTGTGGGTCCGGCAGAAGCAGGGCCCCAGGCCAGGCACAAGGAGGCCAGGGCTGAACCCAGCAGCTGTCTAATTCCTGTGCCCAGCAGGGCCAGGGCTGTCTCTTCTCCGGGCATCCTGTGACACTGGCACCTTTTAAAGGACTGAGACCTTCTAAACTGTGAGCTACGATAAATATTTCCTCCCTAAAGCTGTGCATGTCAGGTGCTCTGTCCCAGCAGCGAAAAAGTAGCTAAGGCACTATTCGTGTGGCTCGCCTGGCTTTGAGGAGGCTTTGTGTTTCCTCGTCGCCAAGCTGCGCTCCTTGTGTAGTTTGGACACAGCCTCTTCCCTGATATCATGACGTGCGACGCTGTCCCCTCCCACGGCCGCCTCGTCTCTGGTATCTCTCCTGCTACGCCCCAGGCCCTGGGTGCGGCCTCATCTCCTTGATCTAGCTTTGCTCCTGTCTGCTTCTGTGTTCTTCACAGTAGGCCAGTGATGGAAGCGAGTTCCCTGCCCGTCCACGGAGCTCCAGCTGAAGACAACGTGGTCTCTCTCCTGATAGCTGGTAGGCAGATGGATAGAGGGGTGACAGGTGGATAGAGGCTAGACATAGGTGATGTGTAGACTGACAGACAGATTGATCAATACTGTGATGGCTTCGCAAGACCGGGGCACAGCTCAGCTGCTGCAGCGCTCGCTTAGGAAGTATGAGGCCCCAGGTTCGATCCCCCAGCACCACATAATGCGTGGTGTAACTATACACACTTATTTATTTATTTATTTATTTATTTATTTATTTTTGAGACAGGGTCTCGCTGTGTAGCCCAGGCTGGTCCTGAACTCACTGTGAAGCCCAGGCTGGCCTCGGACTCACGGCAGTCCTCCTGTTACAGGCATGTGCCACTACACTCGGCTTGTGCGGTGCTGGGGAATTGAACTCAGGCACCTTAGCACTTGCCTAGTAAGCTCTTTAACCGCTGAGCTATTCCTCCAGCCCCCAGTGCATGTTTATTTATAATCCCAGCACGTGGGGGGCTGAGGCAGGAGGACGTTTTGTGGGTCCAAGGCCAGCCTGGGTTAATAGTGAGTTCAGGACCAGCCTGACTACAGAGTGAGACTCTGTCCGTTACCAAAAAAATCGAGGCAAACTCCACCACTTGTGACGGGGGAGACAGGCATGGGATGGCGTGCCGGTAGGATCAAGGTGAGTACAGAAGGACAAACCTGAAGCAGTCACCAGACAGACTGAGGTCAGCGTGGTGGGAGACAGGCCAGGCAGGACAGAGGAGGTGGCCATCAGCGGCTGCAGTGTGCCAGACCTTTTAGGAGGCCGCAACAGTGAGTATCTGATATGATCGAATCACCCACAGTGTGTGTGTTCATGCTCATTGTTCACCACAGCATTGCTTTGTAGCCCATAAATAGGCGCAACTATAGTTCGTCAATGTTCAATGCAATAAAAGTTCTAAATTGTGTATATTAACGCTTGCTTTCCCTGCTCTCAAGCTGTGCTGCTTTTAACTGATGTGGACACCACGTCCACACCATCCCAGTGACATCCCAAATGGCCCCTGCTCACCACAACTGGCATCAGACCCTTTGCCCACCCTCCCATGCCTTCAGGTCCCTGGTGACCGCGACCTTAACTGCCCTTGTAGTCTGTGTGGCTTGGCCTTTCTTACACTGGCCCCCTCGCTCAGAAACCCGCTCTCAGAGCCTGGGTATTAGTTAGGGCGCTATGTCCTCAGCTCCGCCGCGCCGAGCTCTAATCCACCGTGTGCGTGCGTAGCCACCTGCTCAGCGCTCACGGTTCGCATGACATTTCAGCTGCTTCCAGTTTTCGGAGCCGATGGGTAAAGCTGCTATAAATATTTGCATGTAGGTTTGCATGTAACGTAAGTGCTCAAGACATTTGGGTAAATACGCAGGAGTGTATTGCTGGATCGTGGGGTGAGATTCTATTCAGCTGAGAGGAGCTGGCGAGCGGTCTCCCACGGGTGGTACCACTGCCTTCCGCGGCCCGGAGGAGCAGGAATCTGGAGGCTCCGGTGGGTGCTCCGGCACTTGGGGATTTGGCCGCTCCCTGGGTGGGAGTTCCAGCCCTTGGCTGAGCTCACTCATTTGCAGTTGTATTTAGGGCACAGCCCACCTGGCCCATAAGGGGTGGTTCTGGGAGCCCCTTCATGCGCTGATTGGCCACCTGCAGGCGTCCTCTGCAGGGTGGCCCAAGTCCTCTCTCCCTTCCTAACCAGGAGGCTTTCTACTTGGTGATTGCCAAGAATCCTTCATGTACGCGGGCTGGAAGCTCTTCGCCACCTGACACCTGTTCTGCAGACACTCAGGGGCAAGCGGGCCATCATCTTCTCACCATCTCAGCTGTGTCTTCTGAGGAACACCAGTGGAGACCACCAGAGGAGGCCTGACACTTGCTTTTGTGGCCAGTGCCTTCCGTATCATGTCCACCAACTCATCACCTAACACGAGGGCTCCAAACTTTCCTCTGGGCTTTCCTTCCAGAAATGTTTGGCATTTCTTCCCGCCACTGTGGTTTGGTGTTGGAGAGGCGTCAGGATCCCCTCGGAGACAGGGCTGCTAGGCTGAGGCAGGCAGTTCCCCCCTTTTCTGCTCCTGGAGGAGCTTACACGAGACGCCTGATTTCTGACACATCCTGCTCGCAAAGCCTGGAATTCTTTGTAGGATGATTCTTCTCCACGTGCATTTCATCTCTTCAAGAGGTACAAGATAATTCGGATTTTCCATCTCTTATTGTGTCAAATCTGGCAAGTTCTCTTGCGAGAGCTGTTCACATGTCATCCAGATCATTAAAATTATCCTCATAACATTCTTACAGGATCACTTTATTACCCTTTTCATGTCATTAAAAGGATTCTGGAGCCCAGGAGAAAGGACTGAGCTGTCCTTATCCTAGAGGAGAAGGGGGGGTGCTGTGTCCCAGAAGTGAGAAGGCCTTCCTGCCTACGCTATCCAGGGCCACGTAGCCTCCTCCCTGGGCTTCTGCGATCCTCCTACTTCAACTCCCCAGGATGCTGGGGTCTGCGCTACAGTGTCAGGCCTAATCTCCCTTTTCTAAGGGCACCAGACCCTGAATTAGGTTAGATCCTATGTGAGAGCTTACCGAATTACACCTGCAGGAACTCTTCCCAGGTAAGGTCACATTTGCAACTCTTGGGGGCTTTGCCATGCAATGGGAGGGGATTTGGATCTTCCAACGGGGGCACCTGGTCCAAAAAACTTTGTTTGCTTCTGAGGGATGGAGGGATGAAAGGAAGGAACAGAGGCCCCAGGACTGCTGCCCCTGCAGTTACCCCTCCCAGGTTTAACATTAAGGAGCAGAGTTCAAGTGTGTAGGGGCCGTATGTTCCCCAGGCAGGAGACGAGTGCGTGAGGCAGGTGTGTCTCCTGGCATGGACCAAGTAGGGGGCACAGGACACTGGGGAGAGGGAGAGGCGGCAGGCAGCTGGAGGAGCCAGCTTCCCCTCCGAGAAGGGTGGTTGGAACGGGGCTGGGAGGGCTGCTCCCCGCCTCCTGCACCCACCAGAGACTCTTAAATTGAATAATAATGGAATAAATGCAGTGGAGTATGTTACCACGAAGAGCCTCTAATCTGTTACTGTCGCCTCAGACGCGCTCCATGAGGTAGGGCAAATGTTTATTTTTCTCTTCAGAAAGCACAGCGATACATTCAGGGGATCTGGAGGACGCCCCATTAGCTGTGTCCGGGCTGGTGCCTGGAGGGAGACGTGTGTGCACGCATCAGGCTCCTGCAGCTCAGTGCCCTCACCACCCACCCAGGCCCCTCTTTCACGTTTCATCTGTCTGTCTGTCCTGAAGTGGGGGAATGTCCGTGAGAAGGGACATGGCACACCACGCAGAGTGCTGCTGGGCCGGGATGGGATCTCAGCAGCCCACGTAGGCATCCACAGCCCGGAGCACCACATCACCCCAACTGGAACAGTGGCTGACCACCACTACTCAGGACCTCGGGCCTGCCAGGGCGTGTGTGGCCAGGCCTGGCCTCCTCGGGAGCTGCGGCTCTCACATTCCCGGAAGCCCAGCATGGGGTTTCACGGTTACCCAGCTTAACAGGTGGCTGTTCATGCTGCGGGGACCACAACTCTAGGCACATGTTGGCAGCAAGTGCCAGGCTTATCAGTTAAGGGTGGCTGCAGGATCGCCCGGAGATGACACTGTTTGCCTCCTGCTTGGAAAAGCTGGTCACCGGCCTGGCTGTCCCGTCAGCAGCTGGAACTCTCCCAGGTCCCGCGGACGGGCAGGGCTCACTGTTTGCTGTGTTCCACTCTGCCCAGTGGGGCGGCAGGGCTCACTGTTTGCTGTGTTCCACTCTGCCCAGTGGGGCCTCATGTGGCCCCTGTGTGAATCCACTCCAGCCAGATGGGAGTTCCAAAGCTCCCGAGAACCCCAGCAGCCCCAGAAGGCCGTCACCATGCCTCCCCAAGGCCCCATCAGTGTGCCAGGCCATGTCCCACCCACAGCTGCATGGCCATGCCTTGAAGGGGACGTGGGCTAAGCACAGCCTTGACCTGGGCTTGGAATCTGAGCCCTGGACAAGCCCGAAGGCTGCCACCCTGGGAGCCACACAGCCACGTGTGACTGTCCTCTCTTGTCCCCATGTGTTGCCTATGCTGTTCTTGCTAATGATGATGTTTTCGTGTTTCCAATCATGTCACAACTGGAGCTGTGGCCGCTGTGAGGTCAACTTTCCCTGTGCTGGACACAATCTCTGAATCCCACAGCTTACAGGAGAAGTGTCCTTGGCACCTTGCTTCATAAGAGGCAGTCCACGGTGGGCCGCCCCAGGCAGGGGCCCGTGCGGAAGGGCAGGGGGCAGCAAAGCCACTCACTCAGCTCTTGGTGGCCAGGAAGCTGAGCAAGAGAACAGCAGGAGAATGGCGGGACCAGGGGCCACGTGGGGTCCCCAAGGCCACGCCCCCGTGGCTCAGACATACTTAAGCGAGCTCCCCTGACCCACCGTGGCTGGCTCCCGAATTACTCAAGTTAACACTGTTAAGCTGAACCCCCACATCTGGACTTCAGGGCCTCTCATTCAGGCACAGGACCCTTCCTGGGTGTCTGTCCTTTCCCTCTTCTGAAATCAGTGTGGTCATCACTAGTTTGAGAGCAGTGGCCAGGAACACGCAGTACCAGGCTTCATGGCAGGAAGCCACAGTGCCAGAGGTGGGACCGGCTGGAGGGACACACACATGCACGTGCACCCACGCGCATGCACACACAGGTAGGTCAAGCTGGTGGCTGGGTGCTTACTTGGTGAAAATCATGCCCCAGGCACTGTGCAGTAAACATGGAAGAAACAACAGAAACCCAGGAGTTTGGGCATTTCCTTCCCTGGTGCTGAGGAGAGTCTAGCACTTTGCTGCTGCAGGGGTAGGCTGACGGGGTGTGTGGCTTGGGTCACTGGATGACGTGACGGGTTTCCCAAGCAGCAGGCAACGGTGCGTGGATGATGCCCACTCCGTACTCCCTCAGTCCCCTCTGTGGCTCTCCGATGGAGTCTGATTGTCCCCTGGGCTCTTTCTTGACCTTCAAGGCTCCAGCTGCTTCCTTGTTCTTTGTCGTCTTTCTCCAACGACACGTGGATTCCTTGCTACACGTGTCTGAGCAGGAGACATCTGCGTGCAGCACGCTTCATCCACAGCCTAGCAAGGTGGAGCAGGTGTCTGCTGCAGGTGGAGGTGCCGCCAGGCCCACAGATGGAGGGTGGGGAGGGGGGATGTGGCACAAGGGTGACCACACTGTCGTGGCAGCTCAGCCTTCTCAGAGCCACACCTGCAACCTGCCACCCCACGTCAGTGTCCGGGGACCTGGGCAGGGCCGCGTGAGGAGGGAACAGGGCACCAGGCTGTGGCTCCTCTGCAGAAGCGCCGCTCACTAATCTACAGACTTGCTGCTCCCGCAGCCGGGGTGCTCTCCGCTGTGCTGCTCTGCCCGTGCCAGCTCCAGGCTTTGCCAGCCCTTGCTGGGGTGGGTCCTTATGAGATTTCCCATCTAGGAGTTGAGATGTCAGCCCCCGAGGGTGGCTGGGATGTGCCAGACCCTAGGACTGAGCAGACTGGAGTACTGGTCAGGTGTCCTTGCGTGGCAGCTGTTGGCGAAGGTGTCAGCCCCTCCCTAAGATGGAGTTAAAAGCGTTCCTTACAGGGGCTGGTCTCAGAGGGGTCTGTGAGCGTCTGAGGGCTAGTGGCAGGCTGTGCTCAGTGAGAAGTGATGTAGGGGCTACCCCTCCCTGCCTAGGGACCCCAGGAGCCCCCGCTGCTCCAGAGAACCGTAGCTAGGGCAGGAGGGGCACAGGCGCTTCTTAGACCACTGAGGGCCTCTCTTCTCATGGGGGAAGAGGTAGGGAAATGTAGCTGTCCACTCAGAGAGGACTCTGCCTCCACAGGGTTCCTCTGCTGTCTTCCAGGCTGGTGAGTCCTGGAGGCACAGACAGCCCTGGCTGCTCTGCTAGGTCAGGGCCCCAGGGTGTGAGCCAGAGTGGCTCTGAGGATGAACCCCAAACCTTACTCAAACCAATAATCTCATGTTGATGGACAAAATTAGTCTCCGAATTCTAATGAGACCGTGCGCCCAGGAGACAGACAGCTCATCTGAACATTAAATGAGAAAAATTGCCACTTCTGCCGGTTCCTTTAGAAGCTCATTTGCATCGTGTCAGCTTCCATTATGAAGGGAGACTGGCGATATTGAGAGGATGGTGGGGCGGGAGGCCCTGGGCCAGTCGGACTCCCAGGGACAGTGGAGGAGGGCCTATGCTGGCCTGCACCCTCAGGGCGGTTTCCTGCCTGCCCCCACCCCACTCAGTCTTGCAGGGCCATGGTCCCGCCCAGACACTGGGACATGTGGAGAGGACACTCTTTCTCCTCCACCTGCTCTGTGTGCAGAACCCCCCACACTCCTTCTTCTTCACAGAACCCCCCACACTCCTGAGCACAAGCCAGGCCCCAGGAACAGTGGCCAAATCCAGGCTCACCATCTGTGGTTGGTGGCAGATTCCTCAGTTCTTTGGGCATCAAAAAAGAGTGACCAGTAGTTCCTCCAAGCCTATGCATAGACAGGGTCCACCTGCTGGAATCTGAAGTCATAAGGGCTCTTCCGCGGGTATCTGTGCAGGGGCATGCCCACAGAGCTCATACAGGGGCATCCACAGTCCTCACCCAGAGTCCCCACCCACAGAGCTTGTCCACAGCACTCACTGAGCACTGGTCCATGAGGACCATCCATAGACCTCATCCAAGCAGCTGCCCTGCTAGAGTCACCCGATTCCTGAGGGCCGCTTGCACCTGGGTCAACCCAAACGTCCACAAAGCTCTCTGCACACGTCGGGTGCCACCCACTGGTCACTGGGGAGAGGTCGGGGAGGGTCCATTCTCCCACATGTGACTACAATTACCCTCAGCACACTGGGCTTCACGGGCTACCCCTTCTCATCCAGGCCAGCCCAGCAACTTTCTCCAGAACACACCTCTTAAAATAAGGGTTTTTTCACAGAGTCCCACCCAGACCCCGAAGTCGCCCCATGTCTCCGGAAGCAGAGCTGGGGGACACACCCCTTCCCCCTGTTATCCTCACTTGGACGGTCTGACTCTTCATGGATCTAGCAGGCAGTGTTGCTGGAGACCATTAGTGACATGCAGGCTCTCGGGTTCTCACATGTCAGCTTCCGGCCACCTTCGGAGCAGCCACACGGACTCGTTCCTGGAGCTTTCTCCGTGAAGATCACAGCAAGCCCGAGTCCTCTGCGTCTGTACCCCGGCTGAGGAGGCCCCAGGGGCCCATCAAGTCCTCAGCCCTGGATTTGAAACAAAGGCCCTGGTGCAGCCTACCCTGGAGACCCCAGGACAAAATGCTCCCAGCCCAGCCACCGACATCACTGTTTCCAGGGCACAGTTGGAGTTTCTAAGTGCCCACCCCTGCATCAGGGTGACCAGGGGGCTCTGAGTCCTTCCAGGCACACAGTGCAGGCCAGAGACTCACCACAGGCAGGGAAGAGGTCAGGTGTCAGAGGTCAGATAGAGAGGTCAAGGTCAGTGCCCGTGATGCCTTGGAAGCACGCCAGGCCACTCGGGACCTTCTACAAAGGCTTCTTCATCAGATGCAAGTGCTGCGGCTCGCACGGGCTGAAAATGACTTCCCCGGCCACCCGAATCATTGTCTGCCCCAACGACCTCTCCCGGCCTCACACCGGAGGTATAATACAGGCAGATCATGAAGTCGGCCACCAAAGCTAACAGCTGACATTGGCACTAATTGTAATTAAAAATTAGCATAGAAATGTGCTTTTAGGAGATTAAAATTATTGGTAGGTCCTGACCTCGCACGTCACCCTAAGTGATGGACGACAAGCGGGGCTCGCATTAAATAAAGTGCAGCTAATGGGCTTCTGAGAGCGCAGAGATGCAAATGCATCGATTTGCCTTGTCCCCTGATTTACAGATGCGCCCGCTGCATGGATAAACACCGCGTCAGGACGGCCCGGCTCCCGTCTGCCCGGCACGGTGGCTTCTTTATCAACCACCGCGGGGCGACGACCTCTGATAGCAGCTTTGTCCTGTAAGCACTTTCTGCACTCTGCAAATCGCTTTGCATCTTAGGAGGGCCATCTCCACGCAGCCGGCTCTCCGTGAGCCACTAGCAGAGCGCGTGAGACGCGCCTTGGAGGACAGGATTTGGGCCTCGCAGAGTGATGACGGCAAGGCTCCGTGCCATGACAAGATCACGGGGAAGTGCCGAGGGGGGATGCACCCGGGCGTGCTCGCCAGCCTGGCACAGCTCCTCTCCTCCCTCCAGTGCGGCCTGAGACTCCGGTGGTGCAGGCTCCCCGGGCCTGGGCTGAGCGCCCCGCTCTCAGGGCCAGGGAGGCAGAGGCCTGCTCGGGCCCTCGGGTGGGGATGGCAGGGTCCTGCTCAGGGCTCCTTCCTGAGTAGGTGCGATGGCGCCACTGGTGCCAGCTACAGGGGCACTTGGCTTCTGCCTTCCACAATGAGGCAGCGGCACATCACAAACCACGGAGCCCCGCTGCACCCGGGGATGCAGCTCCAGCCTCTCCTTCTATAGTATCTGGGTACAGAGGTTGCAGGGGACAGTACAGGGACAGACAGCTACAGGACAGCACGGGGCGGTTGCAGAGGGCACAGCACCTGCTGCTGTCCCCAGAGGAGCACGGAGTCACGGGTCCCCAGCCCTCACCGCAGAGATCCCGTGTATCCTCCACCATTGCCGGATGGTGTAGGAGTGAATTATTCGACAGGGAGTGTGTTAATTTACCCTGGCTGGGCTCAGATTTGCTGTACTCCTGCCCCAGCCTCCTGGAGTGCTGGGTTCCGGGCCTGGCTCTCCCCGACCACATGTATGCTTTCTTGGTTTTATAGATGAAAAAATAAAACCAGACTGGCGGATGATGTCTGTCATAACGGCTGCCTCACTGGGCTGTGGTGCCCACCCAAGGGCGGGGTGTGAGTGTGAGGAGAGGCCCCACCCATCCTGTCGAAAAGTAGCTTCCTTTGTAATTTCTCTTAACAATCTGTAACTGTGACGTGATTCCCACGTGTTTAGATCATCCTTAATTTTTCTCATTAATGTTTTATGATTTTCTTGTGTTTTTTTTTTTTTTTTTGCTGGATTGATTTCTTTTGTACTTTTGTGAACTTGATCTTTAATTTTTTTCAGTTAAGTATGTAGAATTCAAATTGATTTGATTTATATTTACTTGTGTTCATGGCCTTGCGAAGTCTGCACATGGCCCCTAAGGGACACCCACGTGGTTCCTTCTGTCCTTGTGTGTGATGCTGCCCCATGCCTGTGGCCAGCTCCTCGTCCCTTCCAGTCCCCACGGGTTCGGGTTGCCTCGCTGACAGGCTCCCACTCGGTCCCTGCTATTGGGTGACAGGTAATCTTGAGTTTTCCTTCCGCATCTCCAATTTCAGAGAGACCCTTGGACGCGTCTCCGGCACCGACTGTGTTCACGGCCAGCTGTGTTTACAGCACGTGTTTCATTATTTGGGTTGCTGTTGAAAAGGTCATGTGGCATCTTAATGAAAGTCTCCTTCTCTCCTGGGTTGGCTGGTATTTTTTTTTTCCTTTTATTGCAGGTACTGAGATGACACAATTGTTCTCTCAGCGACGTCCCCTTATTTGGGGAGCACAGAAAACTGCATCTATCGGCCGACAGGCGCCTCTGGGTGGAAACTGTCGTGTGTGCTGGGCAGGTGGTACCCGGCTGGACGTTCTGGGTGCTGCCTCCACCCAGTCTTCTTTCACAACTCCAGCGGGGCTGCACTGGTCATACGATGCTGAGCATTATGCACGCTTTGTGGGTTCCTGTACTTTTCCTTGAGACCTTCTGGGTCCCGTCATTTCGAGTGTCTAGCCTGGGAGCAGTCCACTCACGGGCCTCATGTGTACCTGGTGGGAAACGGTTCTCTGGGAGCACAGCGTCCCATCCGTCTCTCTTGACAGCCTTACGAATGAGTCACAGGCTGGCTAGGGCTTCGTGAAGTGGCCCCCCTGCCTTGGGTCCCTGCCCACCCTTTCCTTCCTCTGTTTTGGATTCGGTATCCCAATAGCTCCCCTTCTCCGGAGGTTTGGAAACCACAGAGCTGTTCACAGTCGTTTTGCTGGTGCCGTGACCCTGCAGCTGGGCATCAGATGCCCACGGGTCGAACGAGAAGGGCTCGGCTCATCCGCATGGCTTCAGGGGAAGGGACCACGAGGCTCACCCCCCGCCCTCCTGGCCTTCTACGCCTGCCCTGCCGTGTTTGAATTCTTACGCTAGATGCCCCACAGGCACTGTTAGTGCTCTGTAAGATTAATATCGTATGGATTTGCCTCCACAGCCAGGCGAGGTGGGGCATGCCTGTAATCCCAGCAGGTGGGAGGCTGGGGCAGGGTGATTGTTGTGGGTTCAAGGCCAGCCTGGGTGACAGAGTGAGACCCAATCTCAAAAAGAAAAAGAAATAAAAAAGCTTTGCCATCACACTCATCCTTCCCTTTGGCATTCATTCTTTGCTCCACCCCTGAGTCTCCTTTGAAAGGACCAGCAGGTGACAGGGTGCGACTGCCTACGTAGCTCTTCTCCACACCACCTTTTTGCCAAACGTGACTGTCTCTTGGCTGTTCTTGAAAAACACTTCACCCCAGAGCAGATCTCCATGTTCTTCGGGTGCCACAAAGTGTCACCATGCCGCATTCTTACTGTTATGTGCCATCAGGAGGCAGCTGAGCCTTCGTCTCCATCTCTGAAGGTCATGGCCAGCTTTCCTTGGCACCCTCCGCCCGCCTGAGCTCCTGGCCGTTGGCTTTCAGCAGGCTCACTTTTGTGGGTCTAGGTCTGAGCGTCGCTTCCCAGGGCCTCCTGGGTCTCCACTGTGGATTCCGGCCAACTGACACTACTCTATAACAAGTTTCTGGTCACTTTTTAGAAGTTTTTAAAAGTATTTTTAAGGCAGTTTCAGGTTTGTAGCAGAAATGAGCAGAACATGCAGACTTGCCAGACCCTGAGTCTGTGTCCACTATGTCCCCCTGAACGTCTGGCTTGGTATCACACTGGCCACTCCGAACCGGTTGGGAACTCTCCCCTCTCTACTTCTGCAGTGAGAGATTGTACACAATTTATGAGTTGTCTCAGAAGTTCAGTCAAATTCACTCGTGGGGCCTGGTGCTTTCTGCTTTGGAAGGCAGTCACTGGTTAATTCCTGAGTTGATAGGTGTGGGACCACCCAGATGGCTCATTTCTTCTCGTGTGAGTTTTGGCAGATGGTTTCCTTCAAGGAATCGGTCTGACTGGCTTACCAAGCTGTCCGCATGTGCCTGCTGCTCATGTTCCTTTATAACCCCCCCTTAATTACAATTTTATTACGGGGACACATTGTCTGATGCAAGGCACTGAAGTTTAATATTAGCTCACACTTTCAGGAGGCCTCAGGTCATTCATGGGCAGCTGGCAATGGAGGGTAGGGTTGGCAAAGAATGAGAACAGTGACTCAGGGAGTCATAGGAGGAAGAATCTGGGCCTAGGGGAAGGCGGGGCAGGAGCATATCCTTCCAGGCCACACCCTCAGTGACCCCCACACCCTAAATGACCCCCACACCCTCAGTGACCCCCACACCCTCAGTGACCCCCACACCCTCAGGGAGCCCCATACCCTCGGGGGTCCCCATACCCTCAGTGACCCCCACACCCTCAGGGATCCCCTCCCCTTCAGCCATCCCCCCTCCCAACCAGGCCTCACCTCCAAACAACACATGAAATGTGTAGATGACCTGCAATATCTCAATTCATGAGGCTTTTGGGACTGGAGAAATGGGCCAGCGGTTAAAGCACTTGCTTAGCAAGCACTAAGTCAAGCGCTAAGTACCCGAGTTCGATTCCCCAGCACCACATAAACTGGGCAGGGTGGCACACGCCTGTAATCTCAGCACTCAGGAGGCTGAGGCAGGAGGATTGCTATGAGTGTGAGTCCAAGGCCAGCCTGAGCTCCACAGTGAGTTCAGGACCAGCCTGGGCTGCAGAGCGAGACCCTGTCTATAAATAAATAAATAAATTCGTGAGGCTTCTGAGGGACATTCCAAGTCCCAGCCATAGCAAACCCTCTCCATGTCAGTGGGATCTGGAGTGAGGCCCTCTCTCCGACTTTAGTAATTTGTGGCGGTCACTTTTTTTGCTAGTTTGCTTAGCTGGTTTCCTACTTGAAATTTCATTGATTTCCACATCAATTTTTAAATTTCATTTATTTTTTTCTTAATTTAATTTTGTGCTTTTCTTATAATTCTTTGCGGCGGGAGCTGTGACGGCCGGTTTCAGATCTGTGTTCCTTTCTGTGTCAGTGCTCCGCGTCTCTGTCTAAGGGCCGCTTGCACTGCAGCCTACACATTTTCTATTTGCATGTGCATTTAATTCACATTTTTTAAAAAAAGACAGGGTCTTTCTCTGTAGCCCAGTGTACGCCTGCCTGGGTCACACCTGAGGACTGTTGAGTGTCTGTTTTTCACCCTGCCAGTGGGCGGTGGAGATCAATGCAGAGGTGTGGCTGGAGGTTGTCCTTTGGACAGGTGGCTGGGCTGGGGACTGGTGGGTCCCCTCCAAGTCCTCTGGATAACAATGGGTTACAGAACCCTGCTCCCCCTACATCTAGTGGACAGAAGGTGACAGGAGGGTCCCGGAGCTGGAGTTCCTCACCCTACCTCACGCGTGGTGCCTGCCTCTGGGCTCAGTCCTGGACAGTGCGGCCTCCTTGGTCACACCACCTGCCTGAGGCTCCAGGCCCCTTCCCAGATGTGGGAACCAGGTGGGGAGGACCAGAAGGCAGCGGTTCCGAGACTGGGGAGGAAAGGAGGCAGGGTCAGGACTGAAACCTAGGGTCAGGCTGCCCCGGACCCCTGCGTCCCTGCCCCAGGCCGCCCTCTCCCCAACCCCCGTGTCCTCCTGCACTGGTGAAGAGCAATGGCATGCTGGGAACAAGAGGACAGGCAGCTTCAGGGTCAGGACACTGCCCTGAGTCACCTGCGAGCCACACAGGGAGTTCCGGCTCTACAGGAAGCGGGATGCGTCGCAGATGTGCATCCACCAACTGGCAGGGAGGTGCAGGCCTGCAGAAAGTGGGTGAGCTGAGGCAGGCAGGGTGTGACAGTGGCAGGGACAAGAGTGCAGGACGGGGCTGACCCCAGGCTCCCACACAGCCACTCTCAGCCACACACGGCTCCAGGTTCTGGGGACGCAGCTCCTCCCTGTCTACTGTCCTGGGTCCCGGGCAGACAGGACCCTCATGGCGTCCCAGGGCAGAACCAGGCTCATCTGCTGGAACCCACCCGGCCCGTGCCCCGCACCCTGCTAATTCCTTAATAAAAGAGCGTGCTTATGAAACCTGACAGCGTCAGAGGGGATTTTTAAACGCCACGCATTAGGCCTTTCTCAGGGAATCGCTAATGACGGGCAGACTCAGCGGAACAGAGATTTCATCTAATATCAGTTTCAGGAAAGTCAATTGCGGGGTTATTTCTGCAGATTAAATTAACTTTATTTGGAGGTCACCTCCTGAAGCTAGATTGAGAGAGACAGATACACAGTAGCACACGCTATCAGCAAGATATTAATTTCACTTCGCAAACAAGGGTGCTGTGTGTCACCCCCTGCCCCGCCCCACAAAACTCTCTAAGGAGAAGTTTTTCCAGCCCACCCCACGTCTACACAGGAGCTCACCGAGGGACAAAGTAGGGGGGCCACGAGGAGAAGTGTGCGCAAGCACTTCATGAACTTTTGGCTGGCACTGCAGAAAATGCACCCAGGAATTGGTCCAGCTCCGTGTCCTTGTGGGATATTCGGGGACATGGATGTCACCCAAGGAGGCAGGAGGGTAGAGCTCCTGCAGGGTCAGGGTGGCCAGGGAAGCTGCCGTCCTTCACAGAGGCCGCTGGCCCCACATCTGGCTTGCATTGGCATAGCCAGAGAATCTTATGGAGGGACCCTACGTGCACTTCCAGAAAAGCCACAGTGGCGTAGGCTCTCTGCCATGCTGAGCCCTTTCTGGCTTATGGCTTACTTCCTGTCTTCGGTGACTCAGGACATGGCTGGCTTGGGAGTGAGTGGGTGCCAAGTTCAGGGTCCTACTGGTGACAGGGACCCCACCCTACACTCGCAGCCCCAGTGCCATAGAACCTGTCTGGTACAAGTGCGTGAGCAATAGTGGGGAGTGGGGACTTGTGACACCCCACGGCGATGCGCGGGGAGGACCCAGGGAGGGAATTAACTCAGCCATGCTCCCGTGTGTACCCACGGGAGACTGAGAGCCACTTCCTCTGGAGTCTGTGAGGCAGGATGCTGCCCTCCAGGGTCGGTGTTGGAGCTGGTCCCAGGCTTGTGGTTGGATGTGAAGAGGCTGGCGCAGAGATGCCAGCAAGTGGCAGTGGGCACTGTCCCCACCCTTCTGTCCCCTGAGGTCAAGGGGCAAGCTGGACCATGTGCCCAGCCTCTCCTGCCTCCTCCCTGAGGCAGTGCCAGCTCAGCCCAGGCAGGCCAGGGCCCCTCAGAACCTCCAGACCTGGGCACTTGCACTCAGTGCCATCCCCACATCCTGCCTCCACCACCTCCTGCCTCACTGCCCGAATGTCCCCTCATCCTGCTACAAAGCCCAAGTGTCCAGCAAGTGGTTCATGTCCTGTGTGTCTCTGGGAAAGGTGGCCATGGCCAGACCTGCTCAGTGGACACACCTGTGGCTCTGCACCCCCAGGGTGTCCGGCCATCCAGGCACAGCCTCTATAATAGACATGCCACCAGCAATCCTCAGTTTGGCTCATGGGATGAAAAAGGGCCTAAAAAAAGATATACCCATGTCCTAACTGGAAATCTGGGACTGCGAATTTATTTGGTAGTAGGGTATTTGCAGATATAAATTAAGCACCTTGGGATAAGGGAATTATCTGGGATTATTTGGACAGTACCTGAATCCAGCAAGTGTCCTTATAAATAAAAGTGCAAGGAAACACAGATGCAGAGGGGGAGCCCCTGAAGAAAGAGGCAGGGACTGGAGTGGCCATCTCTGTGCCAGGGAGTACCCAGTATCCCCAGGAGCTGGGGGAGGACCTCACTGCGGAGGGGTGGGGCTGCATGCACACACCCACCTCAGACTCCTCTGTGAAGCCCCAGCAAGGTGTGCATCCGGGTTTTGTGTGAAGGAGTCCCAGAAGGCACACGCACGGTGGGTTACAGTGCACGCTCCTGGCCACCCAGGTAGTCGAGTCCCCAGGGGACCTGCCTTGGGGACTGTGCCTCCTCCCTCCGCAACACCTTGAGGTGTCTGTGCTTTTCTGTGGTCAGGGATCCCCCCTAACCAGCAGAAACAGCTCTTGGACAAAATCTGGTCCCAGGGAACATCAGGATCAACCCCTCCCCCCCACCTGGTTCTCCTTACTGCTGGCTGGGCTACACTGACAGCTCCAGGGCCAGGGGCACTAGCTGGGCACTTGCAAGTGGGAGGTGGGCAGGCGGGGTCACAGGGAAGAGAGGGGTGGCTTGTCCACTGCCCTTCAGCAGGGCTTTCTATTTTCAGTTATTCAACTCTTACAAGTTTTGCTTTACTTACGACTGATGTACAACATTCATACGTACTTTGGGCTTTTGCCAAAACTTCCATCCGGGGTGCCAGGAAGGAGCGTCGTGGGGATGGCTGTGCCCATAGCGCGTCTGCCTGCCAACGACAAGGTCCTCGCCAGGAGGACTTGGTGAGGAAGGAATCTGCCAATGGGCCGGCAGGTGGACAGGGTAGAGTGGGTCTAAGCGTTAGGAAATATCCTGGGTTGGCTGAGGCCGCTGAGCCACACCCCCACCCCTGGATGGGAGGGAACCCCACAAAGCAGCCAAGGTCATGGGTGCTAGGTCCTACAGGAGGAGCCTGGGCCACCTGTCCTGGGCACCAAGTGGTCTCAGAGCAAGGAGCCTTCTGCTTGTGGCACTGGCAGTGTCGTGAGATGTGGCCTCGCTGTCCCCAGAGACGGGGAGGGCAGAAGGGGTGTGCTATGGCTCCCTCCAGCCCTGATGGGGGGACTGGGATGGGAGTGCATGCAGAGACCCTGAGTGGAGAGCGGCCCTCAGCAGGCACCCCCCTGCGCCCCGTCTCCCCGTGTCTCTGCTCCCTCCCTCCCCCACATCTCGTGTCGCTAACAGCACATGCACAGCCACACGTTCCCCAAGGGACCACCCCAGTCCTGTCCTGACCAGCCCGAACAACCTCCTTAATGAAGCTCATGAGCCTTTCTCATGTTGAAATATTCCTCATGCACCAAGACAGCCGACGGTGGGACGGCATCGATGTTAGCTGACACGCCAGGACCTGGCAGTTCACTGTTCCTTCTAGTCCATCCTTAGAGTGTGAATTTGAGAGTGCTTGTTAGCCCTCTACACGCCAGTGGTTTGGGAGAATGGAATGACTTCGAAGCAACAATTAAAAAACTGCAGAAGAGGCTCGAGCACACGGGAGCTCCTGAGGGGACAGGCGCCGGCTTTGCCGCCCTAAAGGGGGGCTACCCTCGTGCCCTACAAAACGCCATGGAACAGAGCTCATGTCCCTGGAAATTTGACTTTTGTGACTTTGCCCATATGTAGGTAGATAGGTAAGTAGTGACAGGTAGAGGACTTGGGGACAGAGGCGCGGACTGGCCTGGGCCCAACGCTGGGGGAGCGGGCCAAGAGGATCTGCCCAGGGCTGGGACCCAGGAGGCCGCCGGTGCCTGACTGTCTGTAATGGTTTCGTTTTAGAAATCTGTTGAGAAGCCAGGGAAAGCCTGTGGGCTGGGGAGGGGAGAGCAGCAGCCGTGTGGGGTGGCACACACCTGCAATCGCGGCAGTTCAGAAGGCTAGCCCAGCCTGGGCAACTCAGAGACTGACTAAAATCCTGTCTCCATAAATAATCAATAAATAGGAGTGGGAGAGTAGTTCCACGCAAAGGCCCTGAGTTCAGTCCCTAGTACTGAAGAAGAAATGAGAGGCGAGGGGCCGTAAGACCCTTAGACACCCCTGGGTGCAGCCCTGCCCTGAGGCCTGGGCTTGAAGACCCCACACTGAGATGTACCTAGGACAGCGGCCCGTGATGGACCAGAGGCAGCAGGAACCGCCGGCCCTGCTGCTCCACGGCCTCCTCCCCGCCCTGGACAGCCCGAGGTGGTCATGCTGAGCCTGTGGTGGGCAGAAGGCCTCGGAGTGGGACGCAGAGGGCAGAGAGGGCTACCAGAGTCTCAGGCTGGCCCCTGGAAGAGACGGGACCCCATTCCGGTTGTTGGGGAAGTGGCTTCTCTGAGTGCATTAAAAATCTGGGTCAGAATACTCAGGATGAAGCAGAGAGAGAAAAGACAGGCGATGACTTCGGTGCCTCTGCCCCCAGGCTGTCCTCCTGCAGGGGCGGTTGAGGCCAGCCATGAGGAGGGAGGGAGCTGTGACCCTGGGTGGCCTTGCCGTGGTTCCTGAGGCGACCACTGTGTTACTGCCCAGCCTAGGGGAACAGTAACCTCCGAGCATGCAGGCAGGAGGGAGGGGACCCTGGAAGAGGACTGCGGTCCAGGTTAGGGAAAGCCAACAGGAAACAAAAGCTGTGACAGAGGAGCTGCAAACCGCGGCACTGTGCCAGGCAGACAGTGGCTTCCCCTGCTCTGACTGTGGCTCATAGCGGTGGCAGTGCCAGCATGGGGGCTGGAGGCCATGGAGGCCGGGTGGCCAGCTCTAGAGAGCCTGGGTGTGGCCAGAGGAAGGCCCTCCCAAGGGTCCCTGGTGAAGAGTCCCCAACATGCCAGGCCCCACACTGTTGCATGGACACCCCGCTGCACAGAACCGAAGGGACAGGCTCTGTTGGTGTTACAAGTCTGATGTCACATGGTGAAGTCCCCAAGGCTCAGCACCTCATGACAGCCACGGCTGCTCCAGCCAAGGACCGGACTCAGCATTGGTGCCTCCGCCCAGAGTGCTCTGGGATGTGATCGGGGCCTCCTGGGAAGGCTGGCTCGGAACCGTTAGCTTCAGTTGAGCCCAGTGCCTTGTAGGCTGTTACTGGGGTGTGTCAATACCCCGCCAAGTGGCCTCTGCAGGCAACACACACCGTGCTCCGAGAGAAAGCAGAGGAGGGACACTGGGCAGAAGGAAGGTCACCACCACCAGTACAGGTGAGCTGACTTTCCGCTAAATTCTTCTTGTTGGGTGTGAGGCCTTGGGTTTGTCCCATGCACAAGGGGAGGGTGTCTCATGAGGACACGGGTACAGGACATGGGGTCCCAGACCTTTCTCAGACTCAGGCTCAGGGGTCCTGAAATACCCTGCGGCTACCACCCCCTGGGAAGCTGTAGTGTGCCCAGGCAGGGTCAGCAGCCCCTGGCGGGACTGAGCCCTCACAGGGGAGAGGACCCTAGGCGGAAGTCCCTCAGTACTGGACTTGTAGGTGTGCCAGACCTACTCCATGATCCTGATTGCTGCCAGAAGGAGAGTTTGGTCTCTGGGGCAGAAGTGCCATTGGAGGAGGCTGTCCTAGGAGGAGATGGGGCAGGGAAGAGACACCATGGTCTCTCTAGGGCCAGCAGGGTGCTAATGCCGGGCTGCGGAGATTTGGAGTTTGGAACCAACTCATTGGGGTGAGCGTGTGGCAGCGGCCATGACCCATGCACGCCTTGTGTTCCACTGCAGGTCTCACTGGGCCTGTAGAGCGAGGGGACCCCTGGCTTCCTTCCCCGTGCGTGGCAGGTGAGGGCCACCGTGATCCTCCTCTGGACAGCCTTTGGTGCCATGCCAAGTTTCTGGGGTTTCCACTGCTGGTAAACACTTCGGGGAGCAGAGCCTGGGTGAGGAGCTGGGAAGGAGCTGCCGGTCCCGGAAGGTGTGGGACCCCTTCCCAACACACGCCTCCTCAGCAGCTCCTGTGGCCCAGGGGAGAAGCAGGTGGCACCCACACATGGCTTGAGGCCCACGGAGCATGCAGGGGAACCGAGATGCGCACAGAGACCATATCAGGGTCCCCACAGCGCAGCCTCTGCCTCCAGGGGCTCAACTCGGTGACTGATGACCTGCTGCCTGCGGGGCCCTGTCCTACCTCTGACCACAGGCCTGGAGCTCCCCCAGTTAGGGCGGTGGAGGCAAGGGCTGGGTGAACGGCACAAGGCCCAGAGCCCGGGAGGCACAGACTCAGACTCGGGGGACATGAGCACCTGCCACCCGTCTGTCCTTACTGTCTAATCTTGCTGCCATTGACCATTTACATAAGACCCATCACCCACCTACCAATCCATCAATCACCTGCCACGTACCTTCCTGCCCTGTATTTATTACCAATCGCCGATGTCCCTGCATGGCATCTGCCAACCCTTCACCCCTGCCTCCTCTGGCTGCCCGCTCCCACTCTACTGTCTCTGTCCCTCCATCCCACCTAGCAGACTACATCTGCCTGCCACAGTTTGGGGCACATCACTTCTCTGTGAGGTAAATAGAGCTGCACAGGCTGGACCGACAGCCATGGTGGTGGGTCCTGACCACAGAAGTCAGGGAATGGGCTGGATCATGGTAAATGGCCTTGTCACTTATGCAGGACGCCTGTGGAGCTGGGACCCCAGTGTCCTTGTATGTAGGTGAGAGATGTTAGTGCTGAGTCCAGTGCCGTCTGGGCACAGTTCCAGGTGCTGTGCTGGGTACCCTGCTGGACACTGTCCTGAGGGCTGCCCTGTATGTCACCCAAGTGCTATGCCGAGTGCTTTCCTGGGCTCTGGGCTGAGGGCTGCACTGGGTTCTGTCCTAGGTGCTGGGCTGGATGCTGTGCCGGGTTCTGTCCTGGGCTCTAGGCTGGGTGCTGTGCCCACTGCTGTCCAGGGTCCTGGCCCTGCTCACCCAGTGAGTGGGCAGCTTGGTGCTGCAGTGGTCTCTCGTTCCATTCTGTCCTCTCCCAGCTGCTGAACTGGCCTGACCTTGAGAGTGGACAGTGTGGCTGGCCTCTGAGTGACAACCCAAAGGGAGTGAGTACTGACCCCCAGAGGAGGCCGATCGCCCTAAGACCCGTGCTGACCTTGCTTCCATGGGAATCAATAGGGAACCCTTGGGTCAATAAAGCTCAGTGTTCCTTTCAGCAGAAATCAATGTGTCCCTTCCAGTCATGATCTATCTTGGAGATGTGTTGGCAGGAGGGACAAGCCTGTCTCAGGCCATTGTTGGTGAACAATGTCTCCGTAGACTCCTCAACACCTTCTGACTGGGATGAGCCGAGGCCTCTGGGCAGAGCTGGACTTGGGGCCCTGGGGACTTGTGGGTGTGCCAGACCTACTCCATGGTCCTGATTGCTACCAGAAGGAGAGCTTGGTCTCTGGGGCAGAGGTGCCATTGGAGGAGGCTGTCTCGGGAGGAGATGGGGCAGGGAAGAGACGCCATGGTCTCTCCAGGGCCAGCAGCGTACACGGCCCCATGGGCTCATCTGCCCCCATCCTGAGGGGGATGAGGAGACAGAAGGTCACCCCACACTCTTCACCCAGGATCCCTGTCCTCTGCCCTCCACCTCCACTGCACAGGGACCCCTGAGCCATGAAGAGTAAGATGCGATCAGAGGGAAAGGCAGTGCAAGGATCTCTCTCTCTCTCTCTCTCCCTCTCTCTCTCTCTCTCTCTCTCTCTCTCTCTCTCTCTCTCTCTCTCATTCTCTCGTGGGATACATAGGATACTTGGATGTCTCCACTCTACCTGTGGAGAACTCCTGCTCAGCTCAGGTTGCACCTGACCCAAAGAGCAAAGGCAGAGGGACAAGCCTAGGGCCAGAGGCTGTGACCAAGGCTGCCCCTCCTCACCTCCATCACAGACCCTCAAATCTGGTGAGAGAAGGGAGATGGGAAGGAAGGGTGAGCAGGAATTCCAAATTGCCCTCCCCAGGACAGGCTGCCACCTTTGTTCTGTCTGTCTGTGGATTAGTGGGAGGCCTAGCTGAGCAGATTTGGCTGGGGTGTAGACATTTCTGGTGAGGCCAAGTATCACACATTAAAGACTTTTGATATAATAGGCCACCCACATGACAGCCCCGGTGTCCACCACATGTCCTGTATTCTGTGGCTGAGGCCACACGATGTGCAGGCCTGGTCCTGATTGCTGTGTGGCCCCAGGCCTGGCACCAAGCTTGTCTGGTCTGAGCAGATGCCCCGGGGTCAGACAGGTGGACTCAGCAGAGGATGGGCTGCCAATGTCAACAGAGAGGACCCACAGAGTTGGGGTTTTTTGTCTCAGGAGGAGCCATTCTACAAGATGGCCTGGGCATGAGGGGTCCCCAGTTTACAGTATTGTAATGTCTGTTCTCTATGGTAACTTAGAGGATTTCACTGGACTGACGCGAAAGAAACTAGAATATAGTTTTTAGATGACGGAGTCTGTAGAATTAAGAAAGCATGTGTGTGCGTGTGTGTGTGTATGTGTGCTGTGTGCATGTGTGTGGAGGCCTATGTGCACATGTGCATATGTGTGTGTGTATGAGTGGCTGTAAATGGGCAGGAGGGTCACCCATCCAGAGCTCCAGCAGAGAGCCAACTAACGAGAAGTAGACATGGGCCTTGAGCAGGCTGTGAGCTGACCTCAAGCCCTGGGAGGGAGAGACTGTTGTGAGGTGAGGCTCAGGTGCCCAGGGACACAGGGCATGATGTTGGCCAAACAAGGCAACAAGCCCCAGCCTCTGCACAGCCCCAGCTGCCTCTGAGCCAGGGCTGCACATGGTGGCAATAAAGGTTCAGCACACACTGGGTGGCCAGTGAGTGTGCCGGCAGTGATGACTAAGGACACACCCCAGATCCCCATCTGCTCCCTCGATGCCCGGGCAGTGCCCCGCCTGCTCCATTCCTGGCCACAGACTATCCACAGCTGCCCGGGCTGCTCTTTCCCCTCCTGCTGCCCTCTGGTTTGGGCTCTGCCCAGCCACTGTGGAATGGAGTCCTCAGGGCAATGTAACGTCCGCTGTCCCCATGTTCCCTCATCCGTACCCTGTTCATGAGGTCTTCCTCCTTGTAGTTCCAGGTGTGGGCCATGGGAGGACGCCCCTTTGACCTCCCACCTCCACTCCAGCTTCACCTGCCTCTTCTCACTTGGGGAGCTCCACCATCACTGTTGTGCAGATGGCACCTGAGACCAGGGACCCTTATCTGCCCCATAGCCTGTAGTCTCCTAAGTCAGTGCACTCGTCACTTTCCTGGCACTGGGGCAGAATATCCAACACCAACTGCTTAATGGCCACTCTCGGCACTGTCGTTCGACACAGTAGTACCCCAAATCCTCATCACAGCAAATCAGGAAGGAAGAAAAATAAAGGTCACCCTAACCAGAAAAGAGGAAGTCACACGGTCACTGTTTCCAGATGGTGTGTCTTCACGCATAGAAAACTTCAGAGATTCCTTCAAGGAGCTGCTAGGACTGATAAATGAGTCTAACAGCATCATAGGATATGAAGCCAGTATCAAAAACTGGAAGCATTGACACATAGTAAGAGGGAGAGTAAGGCCTCACTCTACTTAAGGTAGGTAGAAAGATGACCAGCAAATATAACCAAAGAGACAAAAGACGTCTACAGTACATACTATAGAACATTAACATAATGAACAAGTACAACAATACTTGTGTTCCTGCACTGGGGGAATCAATATTGTGACAATGTCCTTATTACCCAGAGAGGTAAGCCAATTCAAAGCAATCCCTATTAAAATACCGGAACTACAAAAGACAATCCTAAAAGTTGTATAGAATCACCATAAAAGCCTAAATAGTCAAAGCCACCAGGAGCAAAAAGACCAAAGCAAGAGGCACTACACTAATGGACGTTGATGTGTTCGACATCTCGGTGGTAATAAAGAAGAGTTGCCTGCACCATGGTGTTGGTGTAGAAAGAGACAGTCACCAACGGGAGGAAACTGACAGCCGAGAAGCCAGCCCTCCCACTATGGGCAACCACAATGGAGAAAGGGTGGTCTTCTCGGTAAATAGTGGTGGGTACCCAGGTACCAAAGAAGGAACTAGATCTCTATCTCTTGGCTTAAATGGAAGATCTGACACTGTAAGACCACCAGAAGAAAGTGGGGAGTGCGGGAGAGACCCATATTGGGACAGTGGAGCAGGTGAGGAATTTTGTTGATAAGACCCCAAATCAGAGGAGATAGAAATAATGACAAACTGGCTTACAACCAACTAAAAATTTCGGCATGGCAAGAGAAGCCATCAAGAGTGAGTTGACAACCCACAGAATAGTAGAAAATATTTGCGAACTACAAAACTTGCCAAAGGGTCAAGTTCAGAATATATAAGTAGCTAAAATATGAAGAGCCAAAAGCAAAAAGCCTGATTAAAAATTAGCAATAGACCTAATTAGACACTTCACAAAAGAAGACTTTCAAGGCCAGCAGGTATGTGGGAAAAAAAAATCCCAAAGTTACCTATCATCTGAAAAACACAAATCCCAACCACCACAAGAGTTCGCCTCACTCTAGCGAGATGGATATGGTCGCCGGGTATGTTGCTGTAAGTCTGTAGTCCTCTGGAGGCTGAGGCCAGAGACTCAAGTTTGAACCCAGTTTGGGCAATTTAGTGAGGCTGTCTCAAAAACAAGAGGAACTGGGAATATAGTTCTATGAGAAGTTCCTGCGTTCAATCCCCAGTGCCACACACACACACATGCACATATGTACAACTACTGTCTAAAAGACTAATGAGAATTCTGAGAAAAGAAAGACTTGCTCATTAGGAATGTAAATTAGTGCAGCCTTACGGGAAACAGGGTGGAGTTTCTTCAAAGAGCTGAGGACTCAGAACTACTGTACCACCAGCACCCTACAATTGTGTGTATACCCAGAGGAAATGAAATCAGTGTGCTGAAGACATACCTGCACTCCTGTGTTCCCTGCAATACCATCCAAGCCAGCCACAAAATGGAAACAACCCCAGTGCCTGCCCACTATGGGTGGATAACAAAGGGGTAGTGTGCACCCACACCGAGATACTACTCAGCCCTTAAAAAATGAAACCCTGCCATTCCTGACAACACGTATGGAATGGGAGATCATTATGTTAATTGAAATAAGCCAGGCACAGAAGAGAAAGTCATGCTTCATCTTGCTCATATACGCAACATAGATAAGTTGATCTCAAAAAAATGTTGGGTAGATGAGTAGTTGCCAGGGGCTGAGGAGGTGGGAGAGTGCAGGGGTTGGTAGAGATTGAGCCATGGGTGTGTGACCAACAGGGCTCGATGGGTGTGGTTACAGTTGGGTGCAAGTAGGCAGGGTGCTTCAGAGGCAGTCAGAATCCACACATCTCAAAACCCTACAGGAGAGGGTTTCACATATTTTTCACAAGGAAATGATAAATATTTGGGCAGATGGATGTGTTTAGCTAGATTTAAACAACATATACAGTCATCAAAATACCACATGACATCCCATTAGCATATACAATTGTTATGGTGTTATGAATCAGAGAAATAAATTTAATGAAAATGTGAATTAATTAAAATTATTTCACCTAAAAATAAAAGAATGCAAAAATAGAGATGTGATGGAAGAAGTCATTGGCACAGGAACTTGTCAGACTCTTCCGAGTGACCGAAACAGTGCATGAGGGAGGGAGATCGTGGGAAGGCGGCAGAAGGTGACAGTCCAGGGAGCAAAGGAAGAGTGATCAGGATCCCTGCAGGAACTACGGGAATAAAATGAAATCTCCAAAGATGTGGCAGAAGAGAACTTCTCCCATAGGTGGGGGGACGACACCATCCATGAGAAGGGAGAAGCCCGTGTTGCGGAGATTGCTGGCGCTGGGTGCCCGGCGGCAGCGCACAGCCATCCCGTCTGAGGGTGCATAAGGACAGCCCCAGAGGGAGCCTGGCTGCTGTTTTCGATGCGTCCTCCCTCGCCACCTATCTCTGAGTTCACTGGGCAGAAGCGTCACTCAGCACAGGTGACAGCACGATCCTGGACCCTCCGATAACTGGGGCGTCTTCTGCAAAGGGCCACTGTCGGATGGAACCCGGCAGCAAAGGGAAATTGCTGGAGATTGTCTGAGTTGCTTTCTCATTGCTGGGATGCAATCCTGGAAAGCACAATTTAAGACAGGGAAGGTTTATTTTAGGTCACAGTTGCAGAAAGTCTCCGTTCACTCAGAAGAGGATGGCGCTGGTGGAGGGGCATGGCCAAGAGCCTTGCCTAAAGAAAGCTGTTCACAGCATGGCAAGACAGGAAGCAGAGAGAGAGAAGGGTGGAGCTAGTGGGGGGTGTACCCTTCAAGGTCAAGCCCCAGGCATCCGCCCCTTCCAGGTTATGGCCCAGTGCTCCACCCCTTCCAACCCGGCCCTACCTCTTAGTCAAACCGGAAATCAAAGGATGAACTCCTGTGATTGATCATCTTCCAAACAAGAGGCTTTGGGAGGCATTCCAGGTCTAAGCCATAGCAAACACAGTAAGGGCTGGAGGCGTGCCGTGACTTCAGGCTTGGATCCTGGGTCTTCTCAGCTGTGGGGCCGGGGCCATGGCAGTGTCCTAGGGTAGAAGGGACAACAGCGGCAGCTCCCACCCACTGTGCAGGGAGGTTCATGGAGGAGGTGCTCACTGGAGAACACAGAGTGTGCCCATTGCTGTACCGCCAGCCCCCACCCCAGAACACGTGGGAGTCACTCAGGGGAGGGGCAGGGTACTCACACCCGGTAGCTTAAAAGCCAGCCATGTTTAGCGTGGATGTGAAGGCAGAGCTACAACGTCGCACACATGGCCCTGCCTATCTGCAGAGGACAGGACACAACCCAAGATCCCCAGTGGGTGCCCCAAGCCACAGGAGATACTGTGCCCTGTATACTCTGTGGGCAGACGATGGTTCTCCTACACATCCAAGCCCTTGATAAAGTTTAACTTATAAATCAGGCATCATGAGAAATACCTGGTAACAAGAGAGAGCAGTGATGATGGAACCCCATCAGAAAAGTCAGGGAACCCCATCAGGAAAGTCGGGGAACCCCATCAGGAAAGTCGGGGAAACGTGCTCTTCCTCTTTCACCCTATTACTTGTTTGCAGACAGTTTCCACCAAGGGTTTTCAGACCTTGGGTGACCGTGAGCAATGTCACCACAGGAATTAGAGCCCAGGGTGTGTGTACAAAAAATAGATAAATCCTTCCCAGGGCGAGTCCTTGCGATGGGGCTGGGCTGCCCCGGCACCTGCTGCCCCCCCTACCCCAGGCCTGGCATCCCCTAGAGCCAGAGCTGCGGGAGGGGTCCACTGAGGAAGGCCGGCTGCCTCCAGTTCTGGACATCCCGGGTCACTGTGGGAAAAGCATCTGATTGTGTGAGCACAGCCAACTGCGCTCTGGGCAGGCAGAGAAGATGGCAGAGCCCAAAGCAAATTGGAGGACAGAGCAGGCCTGGCACAAAGTCCAGGGGTGGCAGCTGGGCACCAATCAATGTGTATCCAAGGACAGACTGGAATTTAAACAGCCCTGGTGATTATAGACCTATCGGGAAAAACACAGGAGAATGTGTTTGTGACCTTGGGTTAGCAAAAGACTTCTCAGATAGGTCACACAGGGCACAAGCCCAAAAGGACTAAGGTGATGAGGAGATTTCCACGTTTCAAATTTGAGCTCTTCAAAAGATATTGTTTGTAAAAAGTGTAAGTTTTGCCATAGATTTGGGAAAATGGTTTCAACTTAGGTATCTGCCAAGGGCTCAGAACAGAATACTCCAGAGCACCCGATTATGAGAAGCAGTCATATTTGTTTAAACTGGAAGTAGGTCAATGGACAGTTCTCAGGAAGGAGACACACAGCGGGCCACAGAGCACACGGGCACGTTCTCCACAGCGACACGAAGTCAGCCAGCACGGTGGCGCCACGCCACACCTTCCGGTATCCGGGTTAGAAAGACAAGTGCTGCCAGGTGTCGGTGAGGAGGTGGGGCAGCCAACCTGCATGGGCGCCGGGCACCAGGCACTGCTGGCAAGATTGAGCCCAAGAGCTCCCACCACTCATGGAAAGCTGCCTGGAGTGTGACGAGACCACTGCAGGAAAAGCAGGGACCAGGAAAACTCTGGGTCACTAACGATCCCAGTGAGCTGGACCCTGAGAGTGAGGTAGGAGTGTGATGAGACTTTGGGACCAAGTCTTCCCAGGAAGACCAAGAGGCATGGGATCAAAGGCACTGGGAGCGGGGAGCAGGCTAGGATTGGGGGGACTTCTTTCTGATTGGAGCAGAGCCAGCCTGGGGGCTGGGAGGTGGGATGCAGGTTGGTCAACAGGACCATGGCCCAGGGAAACTGACCACAGACACTGGGCCTTCTTCCCCACCCGAGTGGTGCACGAGCCTCCTGTCAGGCACACTATGAGGCCAGGGAGAGCCCGGTTCTGCCCCACTGGGCTTGACACCAGAGTCACCTGTAAGGGTGAGCGAAAGCTATGGCATGTGTTTTAAAAACTGTGTCACAGTAAAAGACACTTGCTGCCAGTTCCCTTCAAACCCTCCCCCTTGCTTCAGACACACTCATCCCGTCCTTCTCCTCACTTGATCAAAATTCAGGGAACAGTGGCTGCTGAGTGCTTCGCCCCAGGAGCTCCTGGGGGCCAAAGACAGACAGGGGCCGGAGGCCAGCATCCGGCCAGTGCACCGCCGTGGCCAGGTGAGGGTAAGCTTTACAGTGCAAGGTTTAGGGAATGCCGTGCCACTGTGTCCCGTGCAGGTCCAGCTGGCCACAAAGGAGGTGCTCCTGCAGCTCCCAGAGCCCAGGGCTGTGCCCACTCACAGGGTCCACTCCCAGCTCTGCTCCATCGCATAGGCCCGTGCCATCCTTCACCCAAGCCCCTCATCTTCCCCGCTGTGGCCCACAGCACTCCAGGCCCTTCCTTGAGCCCTCCTTGTGAACTTCACAAACACCGTGTGCAAGGAGTCCTGTGAGAGTGTGAACAACTTATCCTAAATCACACTTATGTCAATCTTTATCTTAAAGATACCGACTCTTCCCGGCTGCAGGCAAGCCAGGTCTCCACATTCGTTCAGGTCTCTTCAAGCTCGTTCGTTGCTAGTCTGTCATTTCTGGAGTATAAATCCCACATGGGTTTCACTACTTTACACGTAAGTATCTTCTTTGCTTCCTTGTGTCTTAGTTACTTTTCCCTTGTTGTGACTCAATACCCGACATCCACACATTTAGCGGAGGAAAGGTTTATTCTAGCTCATAGTTTCAGAAGGTCACGGTCCACTCAGGGGCAGCCGGCAGCAATGGAAGCACACGGCAGAGGCAGAGGTGGCGGTGGCTTCTCACGACATCATACACAGCAAGCCAGGTCAGGGCTAGTTGAGACTAGTCCTCCCAGGAAGGCAGGGAGCAGGTTACAATCCTTTCAGCCCCTCCTGGATCCAGATGTGGAACGTGTGGTAAGCCCCCACTACACACCTGTAATCCAGCTTACGTGCCTTTAATCCAGTTTACATGGCTGTAATCCATCCCTCCAGACTAGGCCCCAATCTCCCAACATCACGTGGCTCCACAGACCATTTGTAACATTTAAATATATGAGACTTTGGGGACATTCCAGATCCAAACCACAACATCTTTCTTCCCTCTTTCATTCTTTCTTTTTCCCTCTCCTAGTTTCTTCTCTCCTCTCTTTCTCTTTCTCTTTCCTCCTTCTGGACTGCTTACAAATTTTAAAAACATTCCCTTTCTAAGCTCTTTGTTTCCGTCCTTTTTCTTTCCTTCTTAATCCCTGTCTCTTTTCTCTCCCTTCTGGAGCTCTTATAAATTTTTTAAACATTCATTTTCTAACCCAGAGCTGATGGCACAGGATCATGATCCCAGTACTTGGAAGACTGAGCAAAAGGATCACAAGTCCAAGCCCAGCCTGGATAACTTAGCAACTTAGACCCTGTCTCAAAATCAAAAACTATGATTGGGCTGGGGATGTAACTCAGTGTGAAAAATCAGGGCTTACCCTCACTACCACACACACACACACACACTCAATTTCTAATAACCCACTGACCCTGATATCAGCAATTCTGCTAATCTCGTACAGCAGTTCTGGATGGCTCTGGGAGTGAGACCAGAATTTCCGATCCCAACAGAACATTCATCCCACCTGTAAGTCGGGCCCCTGTGCTCCCTCCTTTCCGATCTGCGGGCATGCCCTCCTCACCTGGTCACACAGAACAGGCCTCCAGCCAGCATGAGCTGGAACCGGCGTGGTAGGAGAGGAGGACATTCTTGTCTTGTGACTGGTCCAGGCTGCCAGGAAGTGTGAGCCGGTCCCTGCACCCTGGGAGATGCCGCAACCCACGCAGCAGAGCCTTTTATTTCTGGTGCTTTGAGTCCTCACAGGACAGATGTTGAGTTTCGTCAAGTAATTTTTCTGCATCTATCGATGTGGCTTTTGTTAGCTTTTCCTTTTCGGCCTGCTGGTATGATGGATTACACTGATTTATTTTCAAATATTTAAATGGATTTGCACGCACAGCACAAAACCCACTGGCACATTGTGTATTAGTCACTTTATAAACTGCCCGATTAGCCAGAATTTTATTTACGTTATTAAGGGATATTTTTTGCACCTATACCCATGAGGACTCTTGGTCTATGTTTTTTTTTGTTGTTGTTGTTTTGTTTTATTCTCATACTGTCTCTATGTATTTTTGTATCTTGGTGAAGCTGGCTTCCTGAGACAAGCTTGGGAGTGTTTCCTCATAGTTTTCAAAAGAGCTTTATAGAATTGTTTTGGTTTTTTTTTTTTAACCTGTAGTTTGGTATAATTTGCTGATGAGTCTATTCTTGGCAATTTCTCTTCTAGAATGTCTTTAATAATAAATACTATTTCCTTAATAGATGAAAGTCAGCATTTTGCAGGCCATTATAGACTGGATAGTTAAAATAAAATTCTTGAAGCTAGGACCCTTGTGGCAGGCCTGTCATCCCAGCACTATGGGAGCCTGAAGCAGGAGGATTGCAAATTCAAGTCCAGCCTGGAAAATTTAGCAACTTAGTGAGGCCCTGTCTCAAAATCAGAAATAAGAATGGACTAGAGATTTGCTCAGGGGGAAGTCCCTGGGCTCGACCCCCAGCACTGTGCACTCACATGTGCACACACACACACACACACACACACACAAGTGCACACAAGCGTGGGTGCACACACTTGGGCACACATGCACTCATGCCCTATTTCGCAAAGCTCTGGAGGCTGAAAATCCACACTGGATGTTCACTTTCAATTTTTTTTATCTTCCAGTTTGTTGATGGAGAGTCCATACATTTTTCTAATCTTGAAACACACTAGCATTTAGGGGGGAAATCATGATTTATCAACCAGAAGAATTTTTTAACATGCCCGGGAGTTTGACAAACACACTATTACGGATGTTTGCATCACTAGTCAAAGCTGAAAGAGGCTTAAATGATATTAACCTGAGCTGGGCCCTGTGGTCCAGGCCTGTTGCTCGGCAACATGGGAGGCTGGGGCAGGAGGATTGTTGATTCCCAGCCTAGGCAAAGGCCCTGGGCTTGATCTCCGGTATCCTACCCCTCCACACACAATGAATAAATAAATAAATAAATAAATAAATAAATAAATAAACATTTTATTATCCTGCTACACTTGCCCACTTTGAAACCAGGCTCAGGAAGGAGCCACATGGACAGTGTCCTGCTTGTGAGGAATAAATACAGGCTTGTCCTTAGGGTTCGCACCAAAGTCCCCACACCCCAGGCCTGGAAGGTCCCCAGGGACCCTGTGACAGCTTCTGCCCCAAACAAGTCTTCTCTGTCTCTTCATTTCAAGTTTGGCTCCTGTCCACTGTGAAGCCCTGGGGTTCTAGAGCAGGGATTCCCACCTACCTCATGGTCCCAAGAGCCCCACAAGGCCAGCCCACTGGCCACATGGATGACGAGTCCACTCTTCAGTTTTAGGATGTTGTTTTCCTTCTGGCAGGGAAGGCGACTTGGTGACTTGCCGGCCCTCGGATGTGTTCTGTGGTCTTGAGGGCCAGTCCCACAGTGAGAGACAGTGGCTCTGGGTCCAGTTCTGCTGTCTGTCCCCCCGATACCCAGCCTCACAGGGAAATGGAGGCACTGTGGCTGGGGGACCCAGGGTGGAGTGATGGATTCCTGGGGATCCTCCCAGGCCTGGTGTACAGCCCAGCCCAGCAAGAGGGAGTCACCTCCCCACAGTCCTATCCAGATGGCTCTGTGGGTAACAAGGCCTCTGTGAACCTCCAGTCTGGTGAGTACTCAGAGGATGGGGAGGCTGGTGCTGTGTGGTCCCCAGCACCAAACCTCTCTGCCAGGTATTTCCCACCCTTCATTAACTACACTTCCACCATGAACTCATCTATCTGCCCACCCCCATCCACCTGTCCACCCACCCATCCATTCACCTACCACCTCTTTATTCACTCACCCACCCATCTGTCCTTCCACCACTCACCCACCGATTATGCATCCACTAAGGTGCCCACTAGTGTACCCACCCACCCACCCAATTATCTACACATGGACCTCTGCTAAGGACCATGCTTCTCAGCCACGGTGTCAACAGTTGGGGTTCCTGGAGTCCATATCCAGGTTCTTGGTGTCCTGAACAAAGAACTGAGCTGGACACACAAAAGCAGTGAGAGAGGCAGAGATTTTTAAGGGGAAAGTCCTCTTCCCAGAGCAGGAGAGGCCAGCGAGGAAGGCTTGCCACCCATAGGAACAGCCCTGGGTCTCTATGGTCCCGATGGGTGAGGGCCCAAGGTTGGAGATGGATGGGAGTCAGGGGACAAGGAGGTGCTTGGCACCACCCACCTGTTGGGAGGGGGAGGATTTGACCACAAAGGTCTGTGGGAGGAAGCGTCATGGGTCCCGAAGTCCACCAGGGGGTGGAGGTCAAAACTGCAATGCAACTGAGCTTGGGCACAGGTAACTTTCTGGTTTTTAGGCTGTGCGCAAGCCTGTGGTCTTTGGCAGCCAGTGTGACCCTCACCCTCCAGCACTCTGAGGTGCTTTGACTTGTCTTGGCCTGCCTGTCCTTCTACTGCAGGTGCAGCCCCCAGGAGACGTCTGCAGCCCCAACGCCTTACGCATGCTGCGGCCTAGTGGGTCTTACCTGTGACCTGGACATGGGGAGTCTGGAAAGTCCTTGGTGATGCTACCACACACCCAGGAGCCACCACGTTGCAGAGGACCTACGGAGCTCAGCTCAGGGACAAAGGCAGCGGCTGTGGGCTGTGGCCTCTCGGATCCCAGAGCCCACGGGATCACTCAGCATGGCAGGTGCTGTTCTCAGCTTACCTACCTGCCCCAGCATGTCTGGTCCCAAGTCCACTATTGTGTCTGAGGGAGGTGAGTCAGTGTCTGCTGGGCCAGCGCATAGAGGAATGTGCATCTCCCGCTGGACACCCGCCTGGCCCCATGGGTGCACTGTCAGCCCAGCACAAGTGACCCAGTGTGGTCCAGATGGGAACAACGTCCTGCCCAACCCTGAAGTCAGGAGAACTGCAGCTCCTGGACAGAGCCGCGGCAGCTGGGAAGGTGACCAGAGTCTGCTGCCAAATTGCCAGCCGGAGGCCTCATCCTCATGCCGTAATCCCGTAAGCAAATAGTGTGATTGTATTAGCAGAGGGTAATTTTTCACACTTCACAGTAGCTGGTCAGTTTGCCTCCAGATTCTGCTGACTCTACTAGGAATTTGCACAATAAAATAATGGAAAAACTACAATAACCAGTGAAGCCAAGCCCAAAATCCCATTCAATCAGGCCCTTGGAGCAGAGAGCTCTAATGGGCCACGGTCAGCCTCCTCCTCCAGGTCCCCATCTGTGAATTTCTTCCTTGTCCGAGCCCTAGGGCCCACTTCTCAACTTGAGTCACGCACATCCAGCACACCGCCCTGGAAAGGCCCCCGTCCCCTGCGTCCTGCTTTTGAGCAGAATTTGCACACTACACGTGCCTTCCCCTCCAAGCCAGGCACCCTCAGGGCGGCTTCACCTAGGAGGGCCAGGAACAGGCCCTCAGGGACAGGTCATGGTGCTGGGTCCTTGGGTGGTGGAAGCGCTGCCTAAGGAGGTTTGAGATATGGAGAAGGCCCTGGTGGTCTTTGCTGGTTTCCGGAGCAAGAGGTCTGTATCCATTAATCACAATGTGTCAACTTGAGTGGGTTGAGAAATATATACCAGACAAGTGAGGCACAGTTCTGGGTGTACCTGTGGATGACTGACACAGAGACCAGCAAATTGAGGGGGAGCCAGATGTGGGTGGCACCAACTAATGGACTTGTAGCCTGGATGGCATGAAGAGGGAGAGAAGAAAGAAAAAGTGCCCTGGGTTGAAGAGCTCCCTCTTCCTCAGTGGGCGTGTCCGCTGCTGCCATGGCCTTGGGTGCTCAGTGTCCAGGCCTCCACTTCCTGGCTTTTGGCCTTGGACATGGCCATCTCTGCCTCAGATCCCATAACCTGCCTACCAGATCTAGTGCACAGATATGCATGTAGTTGCTATCGATTCTGCTCCTCTCAGGAGCCCTGACCAACATGGAGGGCTTCCTCACCCAGCATTAGCCACAGCAAGAGGAGGTCCAGGCAAGCAGAGCCCAGCCTTGACCTTGGCCTTGGGGAGCTGTGCACGTGAACCCCCAGCCTGGGATGTGGGACCCTGGACCTTGGTCACCTTCTAGTAATTGCACCCTGAGTACAAAATCACAGACACGCCCAGGTGGGGAAACAGGAGCCTCTAGGCATGGGGCTGTTCTCTGCAGGGTGCCACTGCCCACGTGACTTACTAGAGGGACGTTCTGAGTGGCCCAAGGCCCTAGTGGCCCCATCTCTGCCAAGATGTGGCCAGCGCTTTCTTGCTCAGGGATTTGCCGGGGGTGGTGGGAGTGGGGGCTGGAGGTGCTTCTTCTCTGTGGGTGAGAGGGTGCAATACTGGGTTAACCTGGTGTCTTGGGTGGGTCACGGGGCTTGTTCCATACCATCTTACCATTGTGGGTGCTGGACACTTGTGGCCTGTAGGTAGTGACAGATTCCGGGCTAGCTCACCAGACTCAGTGCTAGCTGGCCCTCCCTGAGGGCTCTCCCCACCCTCTACCTCTGCACACTGACATCAGTCTCCAAATTCTGCCCAGGGTTCTGCTGACCCTGCTCCCAGGGACCCGGGGACCCATACCCAGGGGAAGAACAGCTTGTCAGCCCTCTTCAAGGTGAGAACAAAGATAAATTCTGTATCATTTTCTGCTGGAGTATCCATCATAGGCCTGAAATGGAAACTTGGAGATGTTATTGACTCACATAGGGTGGATATGTTTCATACCAGGCAGTACTAATATATTTAATTCTTCCTGTCATGGAAAACATTAGAGCAAGAAATACCAATCAGTTAACCTTTTCCCTAGCTGGGTCTTGACTTCTGGGGGATTGGGAGCTTTTCATGGCAACTCCCATCTGAGGGTCGCACAGGGCTCCTTCTCTGGGGGAACTTGGCTCAAGTGGTGCGTGTCATCTTCCATCTTGGAATGGCCAGATTGGGCCTGCCAGTGTCTAAGTCAGCACATGGTGAGATTGGTGCCAATGCTGAACCCCAATAAAGGAGCTTGCCATGAACTGGACACCCCTGAATAGAAGGTCCCAGCACCTCTGTGCTGCTTGGCCCTGGGTCCAGGCATTCACCCTGCACACCCTTACTGTCACCTAGCTTGGTGCCACCTTCATCTGGGCTCCCTGGACTTGGGGCAGAGTCCATAGCCCTTCATTTGATCTCTGTCCCAAGTCCCCATGGTGGTCTCATGACTTTCTCTTGCCCTGTGGCCATCAAATGTGTCATGGTGTCTCATGAGCATGGAGCCAGCTCCCCGTGGTGATGGTGGCCTCATCTCCTTGGGTCCCCTTAGAATCTCACAGCAGGCATCAGTATCTCCACCTACACGGCAAATAGGAGGTGAGAGCCTCTCTGTTCGTGGGCCAGGGCAGGATGGGCATGGGAAGCGCCAGTCCTGGGAGTGACACCCTCAGCAGCACTTGTCCGTGGCACACAGATGAGTACACCAGGCTGGGACCTAGAATCTTGTTCCCTGCTTCCTGTTTGTGTCACTGTGCTGAGTGTTTTCATTGTTCTGTGACTTTGTTTCTCTGACTGTAAAAGATAAAAGTAATTTCATCCCTACCCCAGGGTGTCATGCATGCAGACCTAAGCTTTGTGGTGGCTCCTGACCCGAGAAATAGGTTGGGCAGCCCCTGTTAGACCCCAAATGCCTCCTGTGTGTGGACGGTGACTGCATCACAGGGCCTGTGCTCACCAGTGGATCCATCCATCATGGTTGACTGGGCAGTTAGGAGTGTGGCTTCTGGAGGTGAGTCACTGGTGGGGCACCCGGAAGGGTGTGTTCTTGTCCTGGCTCCTCCCTTCTGTCTGCTTCCGGGCTTCCATGGGTATACACCTTCCCTCCTTTCCCCAGAGATTATTCCACCATGCTGTTTCTGTCTTAGAGCCAGCTGCCCAGGTGCAGACAGAGACCTCAGAAACCGTGAGCTAAAAGATCAGGATCCTTCAAGTTGTGGATGATGGGTATTCTGTCCCAGCGCCAAGGAAAGCACCTAGCCCAACACTGGACGGAAAACCTCTAGCAGGGTATCTGTCTTCAGGAAACTCCTTGGTGGGACCCAGGCCGGGTATCTGCCTTTAGCAAGGCCCCTCTCCCACCAAGCTCCTCGGTGGGCCCACAGCCCTGGCACCTTGCACCTGGCTGTGCGTATGGTCTGGTCACTGAAGTGATTGTTATTCTGCACACAGGAGCGCGCTGGCTTTCCAGAAATGGACCTACGTATTAATCCATGGGCACAGACGCCCACGGGGTATGGAAATGTGTGGAGCTGTTAATGATGTCATTAATATTGTGTCCGGCCTCATCGGCCCAAACGGCCGCCTGCCCCTTGGTGGCCATCCCTCACGCTGCCTTCTCCCTCTGTTCCTGGAAGAGGCAGGCCACTAACTAGGCTTCCCTTGACATCCCTTCCGCGGATAACCATCTCTGGCTGATTGTCTCAGCTCAGCTTCCCGAAAGGCCCCCCGGCCTCAGAGCCAGGGTCCGGGTTAATTAACAGCCTTGAGGGGAGATGGAGCTGCTGCCCACCCTCCCTCAGCCTGCAGCCCGCCAGGCTGTCACTCAGGGGGGCGGAGGCCGCGAGCCCTGACCCACCAGGACTTCATCACACACTCCTCGGGGAACAGTCATTTTTACCACTGCTTTTCAGCATCTGGCCACATTAATTTACCTTTTTTTGTGGCACTGCGGAGGAAGCTCAAGGCTTTTGCACTGTGCTACTCCACCAGCCCTTTGTGCTGTTTTGTTTAATTTTGAGACAGGGTCTCACTAAATTGCTAAGTTGCCCAGGTTAGGCTACAACTTGGGATCCTCCGGCCTCAGCCTCCCGGAGTGCCGGGATGTCAGGCCTGCACCACTGTGCCACTGGGCAGTAAGTGCTGCCACCTGTCCTGACTGAAGGTTCTTATTGTCATGGTCCCACACCGCCCCAGGCCACAGACACACCACGATGTTGGCTGGGTACAGTGGCCCCCCGTATCTCTGAGGGACACACTCCACGATTCCAGCATATGCTGGAACTGTGGACGGGACCCCACACTAGACGTGCTGTGCCTTTTTGTATGTATAAGCACCTGTGATAACTTTTAATTCATAAATCAGGCACATATTAGAGACAGGAGCACCCACGGGGCACACCACGCAACTCAGCAGCGCAAACCTTGTCGCACAACCATCTCTACTCACAAGTGAGAGCTACAAACGACAGAAAAAAAACAGCACTGTAACCCCAATCTTCACCCCTAGAGACCCTAACTACATTGCTTTGAAGAACCCCAGTATCCTCACACCTAAGACCCCAGTGCCCTCGCATCAGAGGATTCTGATGCCATCACATGAAAGTGCCCCAGCTCCCCGACACCCTAACCCCGAAGGACCCCAGTGCTGCACCACGCATCAGAGCAGCGGCCTCCAGACAGAAGGAGGCGTGTCGCCCCGAAGCTGCCCCCCTGCAGGCATTTGCTCCTGAGGCTGGGGAGGAGACAGGGAGGGACCTGTCGCCTTAGAGGCCACCTCCACGGCCAGGCCACCTCAAGGCCTAGCCTTCCGGCTCTGGCACGTAGGGGAGGAATCCAGGAGTGGTTTTGGGGACAAGAACCTTGGCCTTTACAGCTGCTATATGCAGGACAAGCTGTGGGCTCCCCTTGTGCAGCTGGAAATGCCTGTGGCCTGGCGGGGCCAGGTCTGAGGTCCTCACAGTGCCACTGCCCAGCCCCGAGGTCTGCACCATCTGTGATTCTGCGGGCCTCAGGCCCCTCCCTCGCCTGCTGTCACGTGGGTCAGACAGGTCTGAGTGTGACAGACAGTGAGGACCACGACCCGCAAACAGGCACCATGAATCCATCCTGCCAGCAGCCCTCAGGGCACAGAAAGGCTACGTTCCCAGGACTCCACACGGGACCAACTTTGCATTTACAGAAAGGCTGCAAGAAAGAGCTCCTGCTCTCCCCGGCTGACGCAGATGACCCACATTCCTGCATCTGAGACGTGGTGCTGCACACTTCTGAGAGCAGCCACCAGGCCCACTCCAGCGCCCCCGAAGCTCCAGACCCGGTCAGGCCCCATGACGCTCCCCACCCCGGGTCCCTCCGAACGCGGCACAGAACAGGCTGGATGATGGGGTTGGGCGGAGGGCCAGAGTCCGAGGCCCTTGAATTTGATCATGTGGTACGAGCAGGCCCAGAAGCCTCCGTAGGGGAGGTCACCCCTCCTGCACCCCTTCCCCAGAGCCTTCATACCCAACTGCACTCCCCCGGCTCCATCCAGCCCCTCTGACCTCTTCTCATCCCTTGAATGCGGACAGGCTCCATGCTGAAGAGGTGATTCAGGCTCCCTTTATTTTGCCCACAAACCTCTGGGGACTCAGCGCACTCCCTGCGTCTCTACTCCCCACGGCAGGCCCAGGAGGTCCACATCTACACACTGGGCACGGCTGGCGTGGTGACAGTGTCGGCTGATTCTCATGGTAGTAGTGGAACCATCAGTGCCTCCTCTTGACCTCGGGGCTTGTCAATTTAGGGGACATGATGGACATCCCTCTCCAGCCAGTGGAACCAGTGTAGGGTCACTGGGGGGTGTGGTCTGTGGGGCTCCTGGATATTCCCATATATAGACACAGAGGTTGTTTTCTAGGGTACCATCTAGGAAGGTGGTCAGAGCCCGGCATCCTGGCCTCTGTTCCGTTGCTGGCCACACCGGAGCATGGGGGCCTGTGGGTGTCCCCTGGGGTGGAGGGGTAAAGCAGTACTGCCACATGTGAGGTCTCAGTTTCCTTGAAATGCCGGGCAGATGTGATTTGGCAAGTCCAGAGGCCCCACACTTGGCTTTACTACTGCAGTAGAGGTTGATGACAAGATGCTGGTGGCCTGACACTGGCAGATTATCACCCGCCTTTGGGGACTCAGGGGCCAAGGAGCACGGGCCACGCAGGCGGGAAGAACAGTCACTGTGGGTTCCGAACAGGGCCCACGATGAGAACTTCTGTGTGGTTCTTTGTTCCAGGGTGCTGGCACTGGAGCTGGGGTGAGGAATATTTGCCCACTCCCTGCAGGGACTTGGTCCTGCCTCCTTGATGGAGGCCACACAGCCTGCTGCAATCTCTGCAGGGCTGAGCTGCCTCCGCTCTGGCGGCCAACTCCTCTGCCCTGCTCTTGGCTGCTAAATTCCCCTTCCTGCGGAGCAGAGTCGGGCTTCCCTGCGAGCTCCACTCAGCTCTGGCCTTTGCAGCTGCACAGAATCGATCCCTTCTCGTCAGGGCTCCCTTTTAGATATTTGGGGAAAGGAAAAAGAATTCTCGTCAGTCTTTGTCAGGGCCTGGATCTGGACCGCCCCCCCCCCCCCCAAAGCCTCATGTGTGGGAGGTGGTTCAATCATGGACCTACTCCAAGGGCCTTCTGTGTGCTAAGAGGTAGGGCCGGGTTGGGAGGGGCCGGTCCCTGGGACGTGACTCGTAGGGTACACACCAGCGCTCACTCTCCCGGCTTCCTGTCCCCTTGTGCTGTGATCACCTTCCCTCGGGCCGGGCCTCCGCCAACCCCTGCCTAGCCTTGCCAACCACCCACAATGGACAGAGAGCTCAAATCAGTCGTTCCTCCTTTAGGTTAAGGGTGTTGGGTGCTGTGTCCCAGCAAGGAGGAAGCAGCTGAGACAGTCCTGATGTCTGCCATCGTCTGTGACATGCGTCACCGGCCCTCCTCCAGCCATCCGAGGATGAGGCTGCCCGAAGCTTGGAGAAACTGGCGGTCCCTTGGCTCACCTTCACCAGGGACAATCCTTCTATCTCTGTGGGAGCCCCAAAGGTCGTGTCGGAGGCTTCTGGTGTCCTCTGGCCTGTGCAGGGCTTTCCTGTGGGCTTGCCGTAGCCCCAGCCCTTTGTCCCTCTCCAGGGGACATCCCAGAAGTGTAACTGCCAGGCTGTGCTGGGGGCTCCCCAGCTCTCTACTTCCACCAGTTCAGAAAATCCACACCAAAGCATGCCATCATCTGCCCTCCTCACTGGAGACACCATGTTCCCCTCCACAAGGTGACAGTTACTGCTCTAAACTCTGGGTTCTGGGGTGACGTCAGTCCTAAAGCTGGAGCTGGGAACAGAGCAGGTTTGCCTTTGGATGTGACCTGAACAGGGTGTGGTGGACAGAGCGGCTCAACTTCATCCTACAGCCTTCCAAGAGCTCAGAGAAGGCTATCCTTGTCCCCAGACTTTTCCCAGGTGGGCAAGAGGGCAACAGGTCCCAGAGCTCTTCTTCATGCCCCAGTGTTGCTTCTGTTTCAGCTCAGGCAGGAGGGGTTGGTGTCCACCTCCTCCACACGCTCAGGTCTCGGCTACACGGTTTCCCAAGGCTGTGCACTGCCTGCTCCTCCTGTGTGACCAGCTCACAAGTACTGGGGAGTCACTGTTTTGCCAGTTGGTTGAAGATTCTTTTGCACTATTCAGACAGAAATCACAGATAGGCACTCTAGCCCCTGTGGCTCCTGGTTCTCCCACAAGCCCCTCAGCAGCATGGCCTCTGCCATGCTGAATGCCACAAGGGCATTCTAGGGGTTGATATCACTGGATAAGACTGGTCACTGCCCCTGGTCCCCATCACTGGTCAACCCTACCAGTCGATTCTGCGGAGTGCTTTGGTTAGTGTGGCCAGGCCGTGTGGCATCTCTGGAGCTCTTCAGGGCCAACAGTCCCTCATGTTTACAACAATTTTAACATGGCCTGCTTGACCCACAGTACCCAAATCTCTCACAAATTTATAAGAAATTCCAAGGTCACACTACCCCAGAAATAAATCACAGGTAGATTTACAAGCCCAACAGAAAGAAAGTTTTGTTTTGTCAGGAAGTATGCTATAGCCCGAGGGAGAAGTCCTTCCAGGCCAGTAGGAGCTGAGTGAGGGAGCTTATACACAGGGACCAAAGAGGTAGAGTCCTCTAGGTTTGGTTCCGGTGTCAAGCCTGATAAGGCAGAGTCATTTATGATTGGCCACAGGACAAAGTCAGTTAGAACTGTTTAAAGTCTTGGTCATCTGGAAGTCTCGGGATGGAATCATCAGGATTGCTCCAAATTTGTGGCTGTTGATTGGTCCAAGATTGAGCCCGCTGTGGTCCCTCTCTGGGAGGCTGGGTGTTGGAGCCATGTTTGAGGCTGAGACAGAGCAGCGCTCCACGATCACAGGTAAGGACCTGAGTGTAGTGCTGGGTCTCTCCAGGGCAGGGCTGGGCCTGCAAGACTGACTGAAGCTTCCGTGGCTTGAGCAGAGGGCAGGAGACCTTGCAGCAAGGACTGCAGATGCGGCAGGGGAGGGTGGCATGTGCCAAAGGCCTTGCCTAGGACAAGGTAGAGCAGGGTTGTGGAGACAGGTCACCGAGGGGGACAGTGGCTGACTGTGCGGGGTCTGCACACTGCCGTAGTTGCTTTGGGGCAGGAGCATGAGCTCTGTCCTACCAGGCTGGTCCCACTCTGGCTGTGGCGGAGTAGTAACCACCTCCACAGCCGAGCCTTGTGTCTCAGAGTGTGCTTGCTAAGCTTCGGCCAAGGGCAGCTGCTCTGGTCACTGAAGGTACGGTGATACCACGTGACTAGCCCCCAAAACCCAGCATCTTCCAGCAGCAAAGGTATGTTCTATTCTTGGGTCTCTGGCTGGCTGGTGAGCCAGGCCATTCTGGCCACTGTGATCCAAGTGGCCTGTCACAGGCAAAGTTTGTTCCTTGCCGTTCTGGAGGCCAGAAGCCTCAGCTAGAGCAGCCTCATAGGGTGGACCTGAGGATGTGCCTGCCCTCCCACCCAGCAAAATGCCCACCCACCTGTGGTGACCTCACAGAGGTGGTGAAGGCAACCTCCAGCTACTGTCCCCAGTGTACCATCTTGTGGGCGACACAGCACTCAGCGCTGTCACTGGGAAGCTGTCAGCCCTTCTTTGCTCCCTACAACCCAGGGGTCACCCCGTTGACACCTCCAGAAGGCGCCACTGCAAGATCTGTGTTCTTGGCGATGCACTGCTAGTTGGTACCTGACCTTGTTACTGAGTGTCCCTTCCAGGGTCCCTGCTCGGCATCCCTTCTCTGCTGATCTGGGCAATGGCTCTGCCTGGTGGTCCCCTTGGTGGCTCAGACCTTGGGGCCTCAGTCACCATCTCTATCAGACTACCACGGAAGAAGAGAAGGGTGCTTCATGGGCAGAGTCCCAGCTGTGGAGGCCCCTCCACCCATGCTGCCTCTGTGGGGTGGCCCTCTGGAGCCCCTGGCCCATGGGCTCCCTGCAATCTTGCAGCGGGGGCAGCGCTGTCTTACAGAATCACCACGAGGGTACATGTTCCTCCCGGGGAAGGACAGAGGGTAAAGGTGGCTGTGACAATGTCCTGACTGGACTGGTGGGGGAAGTATCAGCTGCACCGAGTCCTTCCTGCTGAGCGCTGTCTACGGCAACACAGGCCACGCGAGCAGCTCCAGTTGTGCTGGGAGGGCGCTTCCCTGGGCGCAGCAGCTCCTCCGCTAATTGCTTCTCCCAGACGGACGGGCTGTTGGGCAGGCCTGGGCCGCCGTGGCACCTTGCAATTAACATTTTGTTCCCTGAACCTCTGCCAAGCATGAAACTTGGGAAATGCCAGGTGCCAGCTCTCTCCGTGCCAGTCCTGAGTCCTGTCACTGTTGGATGTGGTCTTTGGATGGCTGAGGCTCCGGGTCAGCCTGACAGCTGTCAGGCCAGGAGCGTGGGACATCAACACGGTCCTCAAGGGATGCTTTCTGGTCCCAGTACTGCAGTGCCCCCTCGTGGCAAGGGCAAGCCCTGTCCTGGGTCCCCATGCTGGGCAGAGACTCTTCCTGGGGCAATGTAGGCATCGTGGAGCTCCCCACGGGCCACATGGAACAGAAGGTAAGCCCTGGCATGTGGGGCCATCACACCAGCCCAAGCAGGGTGGCTTCCACCAAGTTTGTCTCCATGTCATGATCTTGCTCATGCTCAGTGACCCCAGGCTGGCCCTGATGGGACGGAAGGTGTCCAGCAACTGGCTGAGCTATGGCTTCCACCCTGGACCGGGACACTATGCCAGACTCCATGTGGTCAGCCTGCTCCAGGCCCTGATTCTGCCCCTAGGGAACCAGTTCCTCGGGCATTGGCTCAGAGTCCCCATCTGCCTTCAATGTTAAAGCCCTCAGCTGGCCTTGACCTGTTGGTCTGCCTAGGCAAGATTACCCTATCCCCTTGGTATCCAGCAAGGCCCCAATGACTTCCTGCCGCAGGTGCCCCTCTGCCCCCTGCCTGGGGTCCTCCTCACTGTCTCCACCCCATCTCTCCCCATGGAGCAGGCCTGGCCCTCCCCCAGCAGTCCTCAGCAGATTCCTTCTGAACATACTGGACAGGAGTCCAGGCAGACACATCCATCCTGTGGCCCATTGCTTTTCGCCCTTCATTTTTAAATATCTTGTAGTGAAAAAAAATTCAAGGGAAGTTTTAGTGCACTGTCTTCTATATTTAACATGTCACTCAAAAAGAAGGACAAAAAAACAGAGAGCCTCAGGTTGGATGTGCCTGACCTCCTGTGTCCTGTCCTATGGAGTGGCTCTGTCGTGTGTGCTTCCTGAGGATATGCACCATGGGCTCAGGATGGGTGGGTGTTGACGGCCCTGGCCCACAGTGAGCACTATTCCATTGTGCTGCCACACCTGGGAGAACCAAGGGCCATGAATGCCCACGTAAGAGCTGAGGAAGGGTCATTTCTGTCCCCTTTCTGATGACATAAAGCATCCATCACACAATGGCCCCTGGCAGACATTTCTTCAATCAGTTGATTTCTGGGGCTCTGGAGCCAACTGGTGCTAGGCAGAGGGAAGAAGTCGCCAGTGCCCACCTGTTCCCTAGGGTGCTCTCCGCAGTGGCCACCAGGGGCCTCAGAGTCCCCTGCACCAGCATCTCCCCATGTACCTCCTCTTGCTCAGCTGAGCTCCTCCAGGGTGATCATGTGTCCCTGCTGAAGTCATGCCTGACCCCACGGGATGAGCAGCCAGTCCCCGGGACACCACCCTAAAGGGGATCCTACTGGTAAGCAACAGGTGAGCTGGTGGGGCCCATAAACAGATGTGGTGCTTGTCTGAGGCACCATGACCTGCAGGAAAAGGCCATAACTCTGCGAGGACAAGTTGTGGCCGGTGCGTCCCTGCAGACCCCATGGCCCCTGGTGGAGAGGGATTTACCTGCTGTTAAAATGAAGGGTGCATGATGGACAGTCCTACAGGATCCTCCGAGGATGAGGACAGTGACAGTAGGGAGGCTTGAAGTTCGGGGAACGAAATAAACTGGCCCATCAGGGGGCTCGCCTTCCTAAACCACCCACCCACCCACACATGACATCTCTCCTGTTGAAAATGACACCTGACCTGCACACTGCGCCTGCTCGGGGGCAGGAGCTGGGGCAGAAGACAAGCTGCGTGGGAAGCTGAGTCTGTGCCAGACCTGTGGGCCCCAAGCGCCTGGGCACCAGCCAACACCGACACCCCGAGCCTGGGCACACACGGAATCCTGCAGGCGTCCCTGACAGGTGCCCAGGGAGGCGTGTGCCACTCCGATCCTCCCAGGTCACTTGATGGAAGAGCCAGAGGGAATTTTGGGACACAGGGTCGCCCTGCTGCACTGGCCAAGGCAGGAGTCGCCCAGGCCTCTTGCATAGCTGGGAGGGCAGTACCAGGACAGCCCCTGCTGTGCGGCCCTGGCACCCTGGCGGGCTGCCTCCACTTCTGGGCCAAGCCTCTGAGGACCACAGAACCAGAGATGCTCCAGAGGTTTCCATGGCAGCTAGGACCTGAGGGAAGATGCGGTTGCCACGGTGATACTGCAGTGGACAGCCAGGGTGGAAGGCGGGACTCAGGCCTGGTTGCTCACCGGGCCTCCCTGGGCTGGAGAGGGACTGCGGGCACCATAGGCTCCATGACACAGCCCTCCTCGCCTTCCTCCTGTCCAACCTGATGGGTCTTGGCTCCTCTCAGACGGTTTGCAGGTACCGCCCTGAGCAGGGAGGGAAGCTCCGCCTCCTGTCAATCAGCAGTGGTGTTAGAGCCTGATAGGAGCACACCGACAGGAGGTTGGGCTTCACTTGCTGCTCACCTGCTGCTGGCCCTTACGTGTCCCGCTGCCTAGTGCTGCCAAGGCCACAGACCCGCACCAGTCTGAGGCTGAGCTTGGGGACGCCAGCTTCATGGAATAATCACCACCAGTCGAGCCAAAGGGTGGCCCTGAGCCTGAGGAGATCTGACCCTGTGACATGCAGAGGACACATGGGTCAAGGGAATAGGCAAGCCTGGCCCGTGAAAAGGCCGGCTGCACGCGGCAGGCAGTGCCCAGCTCTGAGCACCCGGCTTTGCGGCTCCTACGTCGCGGGGAAGGAGACACAAGAGGAGAGATGTTAGTTAAGAGGGCATAGAAGATGCTTCAAGTGAAAGAGGAAGTTGGCCAAGGCTACGTGTCACATCTAAAGCCAGGGGAAACACACGTTATGATGGTATAGTTCTAAAATGTTCCCAGAAGTCCTTTGTGTGTAGAAGGCGACTGGATCTGCAGATCTAGGGTTCTCCGGGAGTCGGTGCGAGCGCCAGCTCGTAGCTGGAGTCAGGGCTCCCTTGGAGGAGGTACTCTGAGTCCCCAAGCTCCCAGGTGCTCTGTGCCCCTTTGCTGGCCCACAGCCATGAGGTATGCACACATGACATCACAGGGCTGGCTGACTGGAGCCATTTATAGATCCGCCTGCTGCTTTACAGGACATCAAACACCTGGCTGAAATGTGTCCCTCCCCCAAGGGGCTGGGTTATGGCTGTGCACACATGGAGCTGATGAAGCTGGGTGCAAGGTTTGCTTGGCACTGGGCACAAAGGAGGAGCGGGCTGTGCACAGGTGGCACTCCATGCAGGACTGTGCCCTAGGATCGCAGGGCTGGGGTTGACTGGGATGAGGGCCCGGCAGGGGTGGGGACAGAGTCTCCCGGATCCGGGCACAGGGCACCGTTAACCTCCTCTTGTGGATCCACTTGCATTTTATTACGTAACAAGTTCCCTGTCCACCATTGTGCCAAGGTCTGGGTGGTGCAGACTGAAAAACAAAACCCCTTTTAGCATTGTTCACACAGGCCTGGTGACGCAAGGGGACAGCTCACAGCCTCCCCACCCACCCCTAGGTCAAGCCCACAAAGGCCTTGTTGATGAGCCCTCTGAATGCCCTGGTGAGCTGCCAGGACACTCAGCAGCATGAATATTCATGGGCAGAGTGGAGACAAAGAATTGAGGTTCAAACACAGGGCAGCTGTGGGCAGCGCCATGCCTGCCCGAGAAGAGGTCCCACTGATGAGCCGCTGGGGGCCCCCTGGGGCTGCGTGTGCAGAGTCTCCTGAAGGTCCCAAGGAGCTCTGTGGGGGACCGGAGTGTAGCATCAGGGTGGTGATGAAGAGAGGACTCCAGGGGTGCGAAGGGGCGCTCCCCAAGCTCTGTAGAGTGTGAGCCCTTGTGGAAGCCCTCGGAGGAGCACCCAGGAGTGTCAGGAGAAGCCTGTGCCCTGCTTCCCCCACCAGCAGAGGCGTAGGGCCCTCCCATTGCCTCCTCTCCAGAAGCACCTCCGAAGCCCGCTCCGTGTTTCTGTTTTCGTGTTGTTTATCAGTACAGAGCCTTTGTACTGACTGAGTTACAGCTCGGCTCATGTTTGATTTTTTGACTTAGAGACCAGGGTTGCCAAGTCACTGAATTGCCCAACCTGGGCTCAGACTTGTGATTCAGTCCTCCTGCCTCAAACTCTCAGAGTGCTGGAATCACAGGCCTGCTTCACTGAGTCCAGAGTCTGCAGTCCGCAGTGTGTAAACTGGATTACATGAGTTCCTACATGAGAAAAAACCCAGAGAACTGAACGTCAGAGGGTCTTCCTGCCTCATGCAGGAGGGGAGGTTGTGGGGACGATACGACCTCTGGCTTTAGCAGAGGCAGATATATTCACACGGTCTCTCTCTCTCTCTCTTGCTCTCTCTCTCTCTCTCTCTCTCTCTCTCTCTCTCTCTCTCTCTCTCTCTCTGCCAGTCTCCTAGAATGGAGCCTCAAAGCCACATCCTACAGGAACCCTGCCATCGTGTTCTGATGGGCGGTGGGAGGCTGCTGCGGACGGGTTACCTGGGTGCTGCGGGCTGCAGGCTGCCCACATCTTTGGCCTCCAGAAACTTCCCAGCTTCTCTTGCAGAAGAGTCTCATGCGTCTTTGGCCAGGAGGAAAAACAAATGACCATCTGGCAAATGCCCTAGGGTCCCCTGTGACAAAGTCGTGCTCAGCAGGGGAGCAAGCCTCTCCAGAGCCTTTATGCAGGGGCTGGGCTTTTCGCACTGCAGACCCTTTTGGTCTACCAGTCTCACCCAAAAGGGGAAACACTGGAAGTATCAGTGATGGACATAGCCAAGGCGCAGGCCACCAGGAGGCCTAGACTTAATTACAAGACGCTCTCCCTTCGCCAGCAAGGCTGCAGTGTGTAAACTGAATTACATGAGTGACAGGCACACATCTCCCTTAGGAGCTTGGATGGAAAGCAATGAAGACACTAGACTGGGAAGTCCCAGGAGCAGCACGCATCAAACATCCATCTACTTAGCCCCGATATCTACTGACCTTACTAATAATAGGGACATTGCATCCAACTTAAAAACACTCCCCATCACCACCAAAAAAACGGGGGTTAGAGAAGAAAGCAGATGGCCTCAAGTGCTCAAGTGTGGGTGGGAACCCTCCCCACCCTCCCCACCCTCCCCACCCTCCCCATCTGTCGAGGGTCTGGATGCAAGAAGATAAACACAGGAAGTGCGTTAACTCAAGCCCACGGCTTGCGCTAGGCCACCCGCCCTCAGAGCCTTGGGCACTGGAGCTCCTGTTTTCTGGTCTTCAGACTCAGGTGTTGCCTTAGTCGCTTTTCTCATTGCTGGGGAACGACCCCCGACACCCACCCCTTAGGGGAAGAAATGTTTATTTTAATGCATACTTTTAGGAGGTCTCCATCTATTTGTGGGTATCTGGCAGTGAGAGACAGATCTGGTAGAGAACAATGGCTCACAACATGGCAAGAGGAAGGATTAGGGCTGGGGGAGAAGCTGGGGCCTTCCAGACCACGGTGCCTGTGCTCCACCCCTCACAACTGGCTCTATCCACATATGCACATGAGATTTATAGATAATCCACAACATCCAAGTGCATGAGGCTCTTGGGGAACATTCCAGATCCAAACCGTAGCAGATAGGAATGAATACCACTGATCACCAATTCTGGTTCTCTGGCCTTGGGATTTGGCCTGAAACTTCATTAGCACTCTTGAGCCTTCAACTGAGCAGAACATGGAGTATCTCAGGCCCCATGGTCTCATGAACCAGTTCCTAACAATAAATCTAATTCTATCTGTGTAAAGAATTATCCTACAGCTCTACGTCTCTGTGGAAGCCTTAACTAGCATGGATTTTGATGCTAATTGGTTTTAGATGACCAGAATTTAAAGAATGGGTTGTGTTGGTTCTGAAAGTTCTGGAATCTGCTCTCCAGCCTGCTTATTTGAAATATTAAGGGCTGGTTTTCAGTCACAAAGAGTGCACTGCACTACCAGACCACGTCACCAACTGCAAGTACCAGTTCCCGGGAACCAGGAGTTGGGTAACTTTGCATGTGATGCTTTCAATTATTTTTAGAAGAAAAAGAAACACCGTGATATTGTGTGCTGGCTCCTGGTACTGTTGGACAAAATAATGGAAAAGCGAAACCAGTCTGTGCAAGGACTTGAATTCCTAGCACCAACTGCCCACCAATGGCCTGGGAGCTTCTAGGAGAACCAGGAGGAGACCCTTGTCTCTGCAAACCACAGGGAGAACATGCTGGGAATCCAATGTAGACCCCATCCCTGATGGGCTGAATCCCAACACAAACTGGACCTGTGGGAAGTAAGCTCACGTGCCCTGACCCAAAAAATGAACTCAGAGGCACGAACTACAGTGAAAGCAAAATTTTTTCACTATGGCTTCACAAGACCAGGTATCTGGGCAACCCCACCCAGCACAGGCTCAGCCAGCAATATAACTTCCCTTGGCAGGTACCTTCCCCAGCTCCCATCGACTGAGTACTGTAGGGTCACATTCTTTCTGAATTGTTACCTAAATTTTATCTTTGGCTCCTTTCCCAGCTTAAGTTTTCTTTTGTCCCCCTGCGGTTGCCATATTAGCAGACCGGATGGGGCAGATCATGGGAAGTAATACGCTGCTTCTGTTTGGCACCTCTCCTCTCTCTCTCTCTCTCTCTCTCTCTCTCTCTCTCTGTTCATTCAGGGACCTTTTGAGATTGTCTGCCCTTGTGGCTGCTACGTCAGCAAGCTCACTAAGTAGATTCTGAAAATGAACCACTGACCTTTTCTCACAGTCCCCAGGCTTGCAGGAGTTGACCGTCAACATGAGGACTCAGATCAGGAAGTAGTGGGGTCCTATAAGTTGGGACAGGGTCACAGGGGAGGCTGTAATGAAAATGGGGATGTTGCATCCCTGAATTCTGATGAGCCCCTGCCCGTGGGAGTGATCTCCTAATCCTCAGCAGAACTGCTCTCACTGTATCCAATGGCAGAAGGGTCCCCACTGGAGTGAAGCTTACCCATATCCAAGCCCATGACATCCCAAGCAGGACACAGAGAAAGAGCAGCACAAATGGAGAGGTGTTAGAGGAGAAAGTGTACTCCACAGAGCAGGGGCAGGCCGTGGAGGAAGCCTCGTGGCCCTGGGTGGCTTGGTGGTGGAGGTTTAGAGGGCTTGGGGTCTTGGGCAGTTAGTGGGTTTACTCTGGGGACAATTTTAACCAATGTATACCATTAGGGGGTAGGTTTTGGCTCTATAAAGCCTCTGGAGGAGAATGCACAGGCTATTGGCACAGAAATGAGTGCCAGGGTTACTGAGGGTCACCGAGTGCTGCTGGTGGCCTCTGAGTGCATTCTGGAGGGGGGCTGTCACTGCTCTTTGGTGTCTGAATAGGTGGCCTAGTGTTTCCAGGTCAGAGCTCCAGGATGTGTGGTTCTGTGTGCAGCCTGAGCTTTGTCTAGCACATTCCTCATGCTTTCCCTGACCTCTGGGTGGTCTTCCTACCCCCATCTGAGGGGATCCTCCCATGGCCTGCAAACACAAAGGCCTCCCGGGGACATTTTCTCTAGGAGACAATGCTCACTCTGCTCAGAACCCCATTTCTCAGCAGATCCTGGTGACCACAGCTCCTCATCCTCCCAGTCTAACCAGAGTCACATCTCTTAAGTAGTAGACCAGAGCACTGTGTGTGGAAGGACCAGGAAGGGACCAGTGACCGGGGGGTCCCAGAGGTCAAAGTCACAGCACAGGCCTGGGGGTGGCTGCAGCCCTGAGTGGAGTCTGTACAGTTGTACCTCTGTCTTTTCCAGCTGAAAGTACCGCTCTTGGGGTGGTGGGACCTTGTTGGTAGGGAGCGAGGCAAGTGCTTTTGCCAGATCAGCAGTGTATACCTAAGGATAACCTAAGACAGTGAGTCAGATGACCCGGACTGCCAGGCCACACAGTACACACATGTTTATCGGTGTCACTGGGAGGGAGGTGCTCACAGCGTGACGGTTCTGAAGCGCTCTGCCCATGCAGCGTTCCACGCAAGCTCGGCCCTGCAAAGCACACACTCACACTCGCATCTGCAGAACCCTTGTTCTTCTGTGGTTCTGGTGTCCGTGGGTCCTTGGGCTGGTACAAATGGTCTAACAGAGCTTTGGGGAAAGATCCAGGCTTGTCACCATAAAGACAGGGATGAGTGACACTCCAGAGCAGGCACTGAGCGGGGACCAGTGGGTCACAGAACATCCCTCGGCTGTGAGGGTCATTGTCCCATCACCACACAGAGGCTGTGCCTGGCCCTCTAGGCATGTTCATGGTGCTGTGTGTCTGCCTTTCCCACATCCTCACTGACGTTGCTTATTGCCTGAGGGGTGATGGAAAACTACAGCGATGCTTCAATTTCAAACCAGCAAAAAGAGAGATTACCGTAAGAGACACACCGCCACTAATGCACCTCAAAATCCCGCCCTCGTTTGTCTTGGCACCTTTTGAAGTGGCTTTGGAAGTTCTTTTCCGTAAGCGTCTTTAATGTGTGAATACAGTGAGTACCACCGTCAGGTGCCACCCTGGAAAAGGCAGCTGGTGAAGACACGGTGCTGAGTCCTGGCTCTGGCCCCGCGTGGCTGCTGGCTCCTCCCATAAGTGAAAATGACCATGGAGGGTCAGCGTCTTGAGTCAACTCAGGACGTGGACGCAGCCATGACAACACCGCCAAAGACGTTCAGGGAAGCGGACGCCCAGAACTGCTTTCGAGAAGCAGTAAGAATGGCACGTGAGTGGGGTCTTTGTCTTTTTACATCGTTATTTGTTTTTGTTTTATTTTTGAGGCAGGGACTTGCTCTTTAGGGGGTGGAGTGGTGGTTTTGAGAGAGATTCATGACCATGTCTCTTTCATTATAATAATTTTCTAATTTGAACACACACCCGTCACACTTTGTATTTAATTTTGTGAGCTGGTTGATATGTATAAATCTCTCCCACCATTTTTAGTATAGGTGAGGTCAATAATTTCTCTTGTATCTTTGTTGGTCACATGAATTTCCCTTTCTCTGAATTTTATATATTTGCGTTTCCCCAGCTTAAAAAAATGTTTTGTGGATTTTCAAGAATTGTTTGTATATGCCAGATTTTAAAAAAAATTATTGTTTGCGTAATTGGGTAAAATATCTCCTCCTTCATCCCTTATGGTGGCTGCTGTATAAAGATTTTAATTTTGATGCTTGCTATAAAATGCATCATTTATTTCCTTTGGTTTTGGTGCATTTGTGTCTTAGAAAAGAAAAATATGAACAAGACTCCAGAAAGACATATTCTGCTAAGATCTTAAAGTTTTGCTTTTAACATTTAGCGCTTCTGCCATCTGGAGTTTCGTTTTTTGTGTGCGGCTTGGGAAAGGCAGGAAATTTTATCTCCCCAGATGGCCTGTCAGTTGTCTCAGCGGCTTCGGCGGACCAGCCCGCCGTGCCCGCTCCCTTGCGTCGGGGTCTTTGTCGGGCACCAGGCATGTGTGCAAATGTTCTCAGACCCTCTCTCCAGTCTCACCGATGGGTTTGTAGCTTCTTACAGCTGGGTTGCCTGAGTTGTTTAATCTGTCTTGACGTGCTCATAGCCCGGATGTGGGCAGGCAGACTCTGTCCACGAGCAAGCCTGCACAGCATTTTACTTCGTTTCACTTCATTTCTTTCTTTCTCCTCTCTTCTGCCTCTTCCTTTCCGTAGATAAACAACGTTCCTTGGCCCAGAGTCAGTCTCGGGGGTAGAGCACCTGCGTGTCATGTGGAAGGTCCTCAGTTTGGTGTCTGTATGTCATTAAAAAGAATGGAGCAAAAGAAGGAGAGAGAGAGAGAGATTTCCACACTCTCCAGGCTGGGTCGCTGCTCCAGGGCAGGCCTGCCCACCCCGGCGGGTGTCTGCACACTGGCCTGCCAGTGACCGGGAGTAGGCATTGGCGGGATGAGCAGAGGCAGGAGAGGAAGGGGAGGCTGATCGCCGCGTTCCTGAGAGGTTTCGAGGGCGTGGCTGTGGAGCTGAGGAAAGACCAGGCCTCTACCTGGAGGCCAGAATGTGGAAAGTATCAACATCAGTAGTCAAAGCCAATGTCAGAGCCACGGCCCCTGAATGGTGACCACAGTCCGGCACGTCCTGAGCCTGACAGGTGTACACACGGTCCCCAGAGCGGGCCTGAGCATCAAAGGCGCTTGTAGGTTCTGTCATTCTCAAGGAATGAGAGCTCACACTGGGGGTGCTGAACCCCCCCACCTCAGCTGAGAAACCTGAGGCCAGGCCCTGCAGCGGGCAGAGCAGAGCCGGTGCTCCTGACCTCGGAGGCTGCTTCCTTCTCACACGTGTGTGTTTGTGAGTGTGTGTGTAATTTATGAATACACATATTTATATTCTTGTGTGCATGATTTATGCAGGTGTGGCATTCCTTATTGAATAACACAATACTCTAGCATTGGATGTCTATTTTTATTGGAAAAAATTAGTACTTCAGCATGGGTAATACATCAAAAAGTTCAAAAGGTTATAAAATGAAAACCTCACAGAAAACCCCTCTCCTCCTCTAAGTCAATGCTTGTTATACTTTGGATCTGGAATGTTCCCCAAAGCCCTGTGCATGTGTAGGGGGTTCGATTGTGGGTTAACCCACTGGTCTTCTGTACTGCTAAGAGGTGCAGCCTGTTCTGAAGGGCGGATCTCTGGGTTGAACCAGAAGGGTGTCTCTCCCTTACTGGCTCCACCTCTATCTCTCTCTCTCTCTCTCTCTCTCTCTTTCTTCCCTTCCCCTCTTGCTGCACCATGAGCAGCTTCTCTCGTGGTCAGTCCCCACCAGGCCCTTCACCATTGCCAGCCACCCATGAAGGGACTGAGACCTTCTGAAACTGAGCAAAAATGAACCTCCCCTCCCACACACTGTGGGTGTCAGGTGTCGTGTCCAGCACTGAGAACGTGACTAAGGTAGTGCTGATAATGCTTTTAATGCTTTTGTGGACTCCACCCGAGACCTTTTCATGAATGGATGGATGGACACCTCTGTACTTCTGCCTATATATTCCTGAGTCGCTGTATTAGTTTCTGTTCCTTCAGAAGGCAGAATTTCCAGATTTTATAACAAAAGGGTATATTAGGAAGGCTTACGAATCCGAGGATAGAGATAGTCCAAGATGGCTGCTCTGCCTTGAGGTAGATCTCCCGTCCGGGACTGCAGGACAGCCAGTCAGTTGAGAGTCGGCTGCGGATCTCAGTTGTTTGAAGAACAATGGTGAAGACTGGAGCCTAAAGATCTGTGACTGAAGATCAGCGATGGGCAGACAGGCACAAGTCGAGTCTGGAGCAAATCTGCAGTGTGTAGCAAGTTGACGTCCACAGACACTCGCAAAGGCGAGAACTTTCCCAGAGGAAGAAGCTGTACCAGTCTTCCCTCTTCTTTCTTTTTATACCGTTGGAGTTCCAGTTGGGTGGGTGCTCTTCCCTCATTGGCTGGCCCACAAGTCACTCACACTCTAATCCAGGCTGGTTCTCAATTCCCCATCTAGGCGTGGTTCTCAAACCCTAATTCAGGTGCGGTTCCCGATTCCCTCAAATTGACATAATCCCTTCAAGGTCACAGTCAACCTCTTCATAAACACTGACAATAGCATTATATATACCCCACTGTTTGTTTTACTCTTCCCTTTAGCAATACGTCTTGGAGATATAGTTTTAATCCATTCTCTTTTCCATGGCTCTCTGATATTCCACAAGGAGAGATACTTAAGTTGGTTCTGAGCACTCATAATTGCTTTAAGAAGTGGGAAGTTTCATAATGTGCAGTGTATCTTTGTTCTTTGATGCATAGACTTTTGTCTGGCAGCATTACAGTGTAGCAGCCCCCAACAAACTGCAAGTAGATTTCACGTGGGAGAGCTATTCTCAGATTGCAGACTGTAAAGAGGGCAGGAAGTCCCTGAGAGTGGGGTGTGCATCTGTGCCTCCCTGTCACCCCACATACCACCCCTGACCTCTGCGGACATCCCCGCAGAAGGAGAGCAGTGAGTCTAGCCCCAGTGTTGCTTTCTCTGGGACCTCACATGGTTAGAGAACACCATGTTGGTTTGTTGGTTTGGTTGTTTTGAGACAGGGTCTCTCCCTGTGATCCAGGCTAGATCTGAACTTAATTATGTCATCCAGATTGCCTCAGACTCACGGCAATCCTCCTGCCTCAGGATCTCGAGTGCTGGGATTACAGTTGTGTGACAACATGCCCAGTGAAATTTTATGTGGTGCCAGGGGATTAAACCAGGGCCTTGTACATGCTGGGCAGGTGCCCTGACCTCTGAGCGGTGCCCCCAGAGCCTGAGCACATTCCATTTATTTTTTCTTTTTCTGTGAGCTGCTCTCGTAGGGTTTTTTTTAAATTTTTGAAGGTGGCAGTGGCTGGTAATTTTTAATATTTTATAGTTTTATCAAGAATGTATGAACCATGAAAATGTTGGTGTTTTAGTATTTTGGGGTATCATCAGTTAATTAAATCCCACATATGGAATCCTCTTGGTTCCTGGAAAGAACCACACTTAGCCACAGAGTATCTTTCCATTCACAAACTGTGTGATTCTATTTGTTAATGCACTGTGCAGTTTTTAGCACCTATGCCTGAGCTAGATACATTTTTAGCTTTGTGCACAGACATAATATTTTGGCCAGATTTGGTTACAAACCTGAAAAAGAAAGATATCCAAAAATTGAAGTAATTTCTGCATGGTTTATTCTTTGAAGTTTTAAGAAAATTCAATAAAGAATTTCCCTGGGAGTGATGATTTCTGGGGAAGCAGTTACTGGATGACCTTCTTAACATTGTAAGTAGAAATCGGTCTGTTCAGATTTTCAACCTCAACTAGAGTCAACTTCTGATTCTCTCTGTGTGTGTGTGTGTGTGTGTGTACATTTGTGTATATAAAACAGCCTTCCCTGTCTGTAGAGTTTGCATATGAGAACTCAACTGGCCACAAATCAAAAACATTCAAAAATTATATCTGTACTGAGCACACGCAGACTTTCTATCATTTTCCCTAAACAACAGGCAATTTCCTCTGCCAGCACCATGCTAGGGATGACCAGTGATGTTGACATCATTCCAAACACAAGGACAGGCATGTGTGCATTACACGTGAGCACTGGGCCATCACAGGTGAGGGGCTTGAGCGTCTTTAGACTTTAGTGTCCTTTTGGGGCTAGGCCGGTCATCTGTGGCTCCAGGCAGGTGATCGTGTACAGGTGTGCGTAAGTACCTGTGTGCATTCATCACCCCTTGTCAGGCCTTCCAAGTGTTTACACAGCACTGAGAAAAGAAGGCATGTGATGTGCCTGTACTCCTTCATTTCCTGCTTCAACTCTTCCCTCTGTGTTCACATATTCTAGCTACATGTCTCCCCCAACGTAATTAATCTGTTTGGGGGGGGGGGATCTGTCAAGGAGCTTCTCTGGAAATCATTTGCTGTGACCATTGGAGAGATTATGTCAACTTGAGACAAACAAGAACCAGCCTGGATTAGGGTTGAGGAACCATGCTTCGATTGGACAATTAGGAACCAGCCTGGATTAGGGTTGAGGAACCATGCTTCGATTGGACAATTAGGAACCAGCCTGGATTAGGGTTTTGGAACCATGCTTCGATTGGACAATGAGGAACCAGCCTGGATTAGGGTTGAGGAACCATGCTTCAATTGGACAATTAGGAACCAGCCTGGATTAGGGTGGAGGAACCAGGCTTCGATTGGACAATTAGGAACCAGCCTGGATTAGGGTTGAGGAACCATACCTAGATTAGGCAATTAGGACCCAGCCTGGATTAGAGCATGAGTGATTTATGGGGCAGGGGATGAGGGAAGAACACCTACCTGATTGCTGGAGGGCCAACTGGGAACGCAAACCATATAAAAGGAAGAAAGACTGTTGCAATTTTTTCCCCTGGGGAGAGACTAGACTTGATGGGGCTTGGCTTCCTGTTTATGATGCTGTGAGAAGCTGCCTCCACCTCGGCCTCTGCTATGTACTTCCATGGCTGCTGGCCACCCCTGAATGGACTGTGACCTCCTGAAACTGTGAACTAAAATAAACCTGTCCTCCCCTAAGTGTGTGCACGTCAGGAACTGAGTCACACCAACAAAGAAGGATCTAAGACACCTGCTGACTTTCCTTTGTTCTCTATGACTGTCTTAGCTTCTCTCACACCCTGCTGAGACCTTCCCTTCTGTTCCCTGTACATTTGTTTCACTTCCTTTTTCTATTTTTTTCAGCTGAGCGACTGTTCTGCTTGCTGGTCACCTGTGTTCAGAAGGTGCAGCTATGATGGTGGTGACAGCTGAGCCCAGGCCACAGCATCCTGCCTTCGCTGTGCCATCCTCTGACCACACTGCAGCCCAAGGAGCCTCCTGAACGAGTATCCCCACTCTCCTGTGAGTTTCCTGGGAGGAGGGTTTTGGAGGCTAGCTCTCCTCTGAGCCGCTGGCCCCCCAGTCAGGAATGGCCAGTGGGACACCTGTGTGTCAGTTCTGGGCCCTGCATCCTGCCACAGGCATTCTCTGAAACTGTGGCCACCTGGGAGAGGGAGGGACTGTCTGCTGTGACACTGGGATCACAGACTGGAACCCCAAGGCTCAACCCTCTGGTGCCAAGATCCAGGGCTGAAGTGGCCGGGAAGGCTGAGACCCCCTGGGTACTCTCCGGTCTCTGGCTTCCCTTCCTCCCTGGGTCATCTCCTCCACCCTCCTTGCCTTACACGGACTCCTGGCCCAAAGCCCAGGACAAAAACGAAGGCTCACAGGCTCGCAGTGTGAGGCTGGACGTGGCATGTGTCTGGGTCACTCACTGCCTGTCACACCTAAGGGACAGAACAGAGGCTGTGCTCTTTGTCATCATGTGCAGCTTCCTGCTGGTCACAGCCTTCCTTGACTGCTGCCCTGGCCCTGCCAGCCCCGTCTTGGGCACCGATGTCCCCAACTGCCACCCTGGTCCCTACTGGCCCTGTCCTGTGGGCACTGGAAAGGGACCCACAAGCCTCCCAGTCACGTCCCTCTCCATCCCATGTGTCAGTTAGCTCATCTCTGGCTTGTGACTTTAGTTCTTAGCCTTACAGCCTCCTTCTAGCAAGTTTTTCTCATTTTCCTTTGCGGCTGTGACTTGCCAGCTTGGTTCCTCTCCCATCAGCTCCATTTGTTTACATTTCTACTTGAATTCTTCTGCTAGTTTCGACCTTTTTCTGCTTCGTCTACATTCTCATTGTTAGGCAATTGCTTTTATCTTCTGGTAATTTAGAAAGACGATCCCTCTGTTTTATTTATCTGGTCACTTTACAGCTTTTCAGGAGGTTTTTGAGAGCCTATTTCCACGTTGTTACATTCTTGTTGGTCTGTGAAGCCTCCCTCACCGAACAGAAGAGCTCGCTCCTTAATTTTCCCAGATGTTGCCACCACGTTCTGATCCCACTGTCCCATGGTTTCTTAAGGATCCCTAATGGTCACCCCGACACCTGTAAAAATACAAAATTTGGGTCTTTTATCTTCAAGCACTATTAAAAATCTACTTTCAACTTAGTAAATCAGAGTGCTTTCAGTTTACCACACATTGTGTGTGTGAGACCACCACACAGTCATGAGCCGGATAGAGTTGTCACCCAACAGCACTGAGCTGCCCCTGTCCTGGGGGCACAGGAAGCCACGCTGTCTCCCTGGGCTAAGGGGGCCCTGTGAAGTTCACACAACAGCAATACCACCTAGCAACAGCTTTCCCAGAACTTGTCCCTGATGTGACATGACGCGTGACTTTAGATATAAACAGATTCCATTGGCAGCTCACAAGAGACTCCCGAGCAACCGGCGGCGCCTAGTTTCTGCACTGGGCTTACTCCTGCAAGCACGTGCATTTGGCCAGCGTTTTACACATAGATGGATTCCCTCTGCACCATCCTAAGGCTTTCAGCCTTCTTGGGCTCACTGTTCTGTGCCTTCTCACAGTTGGCCCGGTGCTAGTCACTTTTCTGGGCTTCCATAGGTCCTTTCAGTGTCTCCTAATTTCACTTTTGAGTCTGAGTTTTAAGGAGCGCCACACTACTGCCTGGCTTCTCTCTTGACACCTGAAATCTTATCCCTGCGCCCTCGGATTCCACGGCCCTTTAAAGCCCTTTATTTCAATTTGAGGGGATTGGAAAACACTCAATCCCTGGAGCAGAGCTCTGGGTGTGAGTGACTGGCTTAAGGGCCAGCCAATGAAGGAAGAAGACCCACCTCTGGTGTGGGCTGCACAACTCAAGCTGAATAAAAAGAGACCGAAGCCTGTCACCGCTTCTCCTCCAGGAGGGCCCGGTCTTCGCCAGGGTCTCTAGACTCCGCCTGGCTCTTCCCATGGCTGATCCTCATCGCAAATTCGCCCCATCTTCAGATTGGTGCCATCGCCTTTGGACATGGATCTGCTGCCCTGACGCGCCAGGAGGTCCTGCGGTCTCGGTCTCATGGTCTTCTGTGTCACGTCTGGGCGGCCACTGGACCCTCCAGATCCTGCAGGTGGCCCTTCCTTCAGGTTTAAAGCTGTCCTAATAAATTCCCATATACATGAATTCCGTTAATTCTGTTTCTCCAAGAACCTGAACCTGCATAGATTTGGAAAACGGAATTCAGAGGTCCGGTTGGGTTCAGGTCCGGTTGGGCCACGGGAGGCGCTGGGAACACAAGCAGTAGGCCTTTCCAGGCCCTCCCGCTTCCCCACTCCTGGTGATTCCTCTGCAACTTCCTAAGCGCTGCTCAGGGGACTCTGCTGTCACGCCACGGAGCAGAGATTTTCTATTTGTTTTCCAAGGAAAGCCAGCTACAAGCAGAATCGGAAAGGAGACATAAGGGGAAAAGAAAGATTCTCGTTTCCGGGAGATGGCTCGGGGCGAGGGAAGGCGCTCGCGGTGACACCGGGAGACGCTGGGGTGGCCATGAGGCGCTGAGAGCTGAGGCCAGGGACCAGCTCCCGGAGCGCAGAGCAGCCGTCCCTGACGCCTGGCAGGGGGCTGTGCTGGGGCGGGGGCACGCGGGAGCCAGTCTCCTTACAGCGGGTCTCTGGGGGTTGGGGGGGGGGACGGCACCGGACAAGCCCCTGTGCCGGGGCATCCCCTCAGCGTCACCCCAGCTGTGGCTACCTTCCCGCCAAGGGAGTGAGACAGCCCAGCAGATCAGTAAGGCACGGTTCTGGGCGTGCGCGTGAGTGATCGACATGCCAGCCAGCAAACTGAGGGGAAGACCCGCCCTGGAAACGGATGGCGCCCACCAATAGGCTTATAACCCGGATGGGAAGGAAGGGAAAGAAGCCGGAAGTGTCCCCATTTCTAAAGAGCCCCAGTCTTTGGCGTCACTTTTCAACGTCAGTGTCTCCAGGAGCCCAGGCTTTCAGCTGCCCAAACTTTTAACCGTGGGTGGGAGCTGCATCCTTGATCCCTCTTGCTCCATGGTTTCTGTCTTCATGTGCTGAGCTGATAATGGGTCATCTGGCTCCTCCACAGGGACGCGGCCATTGTGGCCTCTCTGCCTCCAGTGCAGTGCGCTACCTAATATGTCTCTTTGCATAATTTACATGTTTATAATTCCTATTGATCGTGTTCGTCTCTAGATGTACCCCGCCTGTCTTTCCTGCCGTGTCCTGGGTGGGCTGCGTCTGTGCCGAGGCCCCATCCTACCACTGGCCCACTGTGCAGCGTCCTGTCTCAGCAGGATTAATTGTTCAGCTGCGGTCTTGCCAGGGCTTCTCTAGGGCTGAAGGTGGAGCCAAACACAGGAGTGGGGTGTGCAGATTCCTAGGCAGAACTCCAAGGGCATGAGTGGACTGCCGGGACAGAGGGGCAGGCACCTCGTCATCCGCCCTCCACCTGCATCAGGCTAACTGGGCAGCCCCCAGCCACCAGCTTAGTGCCCTGGGTGCTAACCAAGGGCTGCCACAGGCAGAAAAGTTTACTCCAGGACAGTGGATGAGCCCTGAGGGGGCCAGGGAATCTGGGAGCACTTGAACTTCCCCTGTGCCCAACCCCCTGCCCAACACAGCCCTGCATTGCCACAGAAATGAGTGGCCTCCCAGCCACACCTGTAACTGCACAGCCACTGGAGACAGGGCATGCTGGAAACTCCTCAGAAAGCGGCTCCCAGACAGATGTCACCAGGTGACTCATCTCAGAGTTCCTGGAAAGGCTGACTCACGGGGACTGGCATTCCTTTACCCAGTTCCTGGCATTTGTCAAAAACAACTGGGAGCCAGGCTTGATGACGCAGGCCGTCACCCCAGCACTCTGGAAGGCTGAGGCTGGAAGATCCCATGTTTGAGCCCACGCTGGACAACTGAGTGACCTAGTGAGACCTTTTCTCAAAATCACAGCTAAAAATGGGCTGGGGGTGTAGGTCGGTGTGGAGACCATGGGTTGGATCCCCAGTACTGAAAATTAAGGGCATCTGTTTTAACATTCTAGTTGCCTGAGGCAGAAATACCAGCTGGGTAAGGAAGAGGCTCTGCAAAAATTAAGGATATATAAGAAATGAGCGGGGGGGGGGGGGGGCGGAGGATCAGAAAGGCTCCAGCACAGGGTGGGACCACCCAGGTGCTGATTGGGGCACAAGCAAAGAAGCAGGGAAGGCCAAGGCAGACCTGTGACTGGCCCGACCTTGAAATCATATCCCCCAGGAGCCCAGAGCCCCTTAGTAGAGCCCTGGCCAGGGGCCTCGTGACACCCCGTGCCTCCACGCAGCTCTGGAATCCTGCAGGCACTCTGGTTGGGCACAGTTCTCACACCAGCCCTGGAGTGTCCCTGCCCTGCTTGGGCTACCCCTCCTCTCCTGTGACCCTCCACACCAGCACTTCCCAACATGTCTGACAGTTTTTTCACAGACCAGAGGGTCTGGAGGGATGGTGCTAGCATCACTGCTTCCTCTCATTACAATATCACTCATTAGGTTCTTGTAAGGAGAGACGTGCAGGTCATGGGAGGGTTTCCCTTTCTCAGAGAATCTAATGCTGCTGATCTGACAGGAAGCGGAGCTCAGGTGGTGACAAGAGTGGTGGGAAGTGGCTGTAAGTACAGATGACCCTGTGCCTGCCGGCCATCTGCTCACACCATGTCGTGAGGCTCCATGCTTAACCCTGTCTATGGCCTGGGGTTTGAACACAGCTGCCACACACACACTGGGAGTCAGTGTGGGCTGAGGGGTTTCCACCCACCACTCTGTGCAGGTTGAAAATCCAGGGTTAGGGACATTCAGCCTGTCCCCTGAGGTCTGCATTCTCAGGTCCTTGAGGTAATAGCCATGTAGCCAAGATGCAGCAACTCCCTACATGGCCCCTAAGAGACCAGTGTGATGTACACACCAGTGGAATGCTTTGCAGCTCCGTCTCCTGCTCCAGAACTAGGTCTGGGGCAGTGGGAACCAGGGACCTGCTCCTCCGCTCAAGCCTCCCGCCCCCCACCCCAGCCTCCTCCGAGGTCTAGGAGGCCCGGTCTCCACACTGTCCCTCTCTGGCCTTCCTCTCCTGGACTTCTGTCCTGCACCCTCTTGCTGCAGCCCTCAGCAGACGTGAACCACCCCGCAGGTCCCACCCGCCCTGGTACACAGGCCCGTGGCAGGTTGAAAAGTTGGCAGGAGACAAAGTTCGTTGGATGGAAACTCCAGGGAACTTTGCCTCCTGCTTTCCCCGGGGTGTGAGAGGCTGGCCCCCCTCAACGGCCTGCAGACTGAGCTCCCATCCCAGCCGGGTTCGGGACCAGCTGCTTCTGGATCCCGGGAAGGAAGGAAAAAGCTTCATCCTGGTCAGGTGGGCATGCCCAGCATGGTGTGACCAGGTGGGGAGGGAGAGGCCAAGGTGTGGAGGATGGTACCAAGGGGGAAGGCGATGACCCCAGGCTCTGAGCCCCAGCCATGTGTGGCAGTGTCACGCCAGATTTCACCCACAAAACCCAAGCTCAGAGGTACAGGGCTTAGAACTTCAAGGTGACAATATCCAAGCCCCGATGCCTGTTTAAGCAAAGGAATGCCCCCCGCACACTCCAAGGTCACGAGGTGACCGGAGGAGCTGGGGCTGTGTGGGTGGGTGGGCTCCGGGTCCAGGACTGGAGACTGTCCCGGTGGGTCCTGAGGGCTGTCCCACGTAACCCTACAGTGGGAGATGGGACAGGGGAGAGGCCCCAGGTTGCAGAGGCAGGAAGGCCCCTCCCCGGGGATCTTAAGGAAGCAGCTTTGTACGCTACACTGTGACATTTCGAACTTAGACATCTCTCCGAGCGCTGTGGGAGAACAGCGTCAGGTGTTTTAAGCCAGCAAATGTGGAGTAATTTGTTACAGCCGCTGCCCGAAATGGATGCGACAGTTACCGGCCTCAGTGGGCCTTCTGGAAGGCTACCCTCCCTCCCTCCTCTCCTCCTCCCTCCATCCCTCCCTCCTCTCTTTCTTTCCTCCTTCCTGTCTTCTCAAGCCCTGCCGTCCATGTGAGTGGCCTCCACTCGTGTTTTCTTCTCGGCGTGTGGGCTGTGCTGCAGTGTGACTCCCCGTGGGGTACTCGGGCGGAACAGGGCACCACAGGCCCCAGAGCTTGGCCCACACAGGGAACACTGCTGCAGCGGGTGGCTGGATCTCCCTAGAAGACTCCCAGGATGCACAGGGTCCAGCCTGCCCCAGGGTCAGTCCCCTGAATTCTCTGGGTTGGCAGGAGCAGGAGAGACAGATTGGAATGCCCACAGCGAGGCGGGAGGCCAGGCCTGGGTGTGACCCCGGCCCTCCGCGCATGCTCACCAGCCAGCGCAGCCATCTGGGGCACAGGGGACACGGCCAGGGGCTGCAGGACTCAGACCAGCTTGTGTCATTTAGGATTCTCTGAAGGCACAGAATCCCTAGCGAGCATATGCAAAGCGACATGAGGAGCGGATGAGACGACTCGCGGGGTCCCCTGGGTGGAGGACACGGTGGCCCTCAGCCTGCCTGCCAGACCTGGTGGCCATCGGCCCACTGGGCCGCTGGAGGCTTCCGGGATTGTGCAGGCCAGAAGCGGGGAGCCGTAGATCCGCAGGAGGACTGCAGGTGTGAGCCCGACTTAGATACTTTGCAAGACTGTTTCAACCAACAACAGCAACAACAACAAAAATCTGGGGTGTAGCCCCTGCTCCTTCAGTCTGAAGGCTGGAAGCTCATCGTGGCCTCTGTGGGGCCAGGCCCTGCGAGAAGGTGGAGAATCAGAGACTGAGGTCCACGGGTGATGATGCAGGCTGGGCTCTTCCAGAAGAAACTCTCCCCGCCTCAGGCCGCAGGTGGGTTGGTCGGTGCCACCACGCCCAGGGCAGGTATTTCCGGTTCCCGTCCAGCGTGGTGCATGTCCTCCGCAGACACGCCCAGGATGGAGCCTTTGCATGCTTGCGTGCGGCTCAGTCCCATCCGAGGTCGCAGCTGAGTGCTGGTGACACAGCCCGAGGGGCCAGGGCTCCCATCCGCTAGGCCTGCACCCCGCGGAGCCGCTCAGTTTACAAAGATCTTGTGTCAGCATCTCACATGTTGATACAAATAGTAAAAATGAAAGGCCGGTGGGGGAGTTCCGCCCTCTCAGCCTGTCTTTACTCGCCCCACTAATTCCCGCTTTTGCCAACTGGGGGGCTTGGCACGAGCTTTCTGTCTCTGGTCTGTGTTTGCTGTTAGTGAAAGGGGATCAGTACCTCCCAGCTTTGCAGGGAACTATGAGGCCCCCTGGCCCAGGACAGGACAGCGGGGAGACTCAGAACAGCGGCGCGCCTGTGAGCCCAGCTCCTCCCAGGAAGCCTGCCAGGGCAGTGGCCAGTGGAGGAGGGATGGCCGGCCAAGCCCCAGATCCTGGGTGCTGGTGTCCACCAAAGGTCACTCTGCCCCAGGACCCTGCCTGGTGCTGGCCCACCCCATCTTTAGGCCCTGGCCACCTGCATATGAGCTGTGTGGACATCCCCTGAGTCCTGCTACGGCAGGCCAGCAGCGAGCTCTGCTTCCAGCCACACCTGCCAGTCCTCCGGTGAAACTGCTGGGCCTCGGTCCCATCAAATCCCGGGGGAACACAGAGCAGTGACCAATTTCCCCAAAATGTAAATTATATTCAAGAAATCCATACCTCTAGGAGGGATTTGTAATAAGGCAATAAATCATGCCGGAAGCAGCATCCGGGTGGAGAACAAATGTCTTATTTGTTGGGAGAGAGGAAAGCAGGGTGAGGCTCCGGGAGGGTGGCATCAGCCCTCCTCGGCTCTGGCCCACTTCCTTCGCCAGAGCCCAGCATCGCTCTCTGGGCATTCTCGGGCCCACTGGGAGGCATGGCCCCAACTCAGTGACTGGCTCACCCACCCATTTGTTTCCTCGACCCCAGCACTCACCCGACAGCCACAGTGTACTGACACTGCGGAGCCCGATGACATGGAGTCCACCTGCAAACCCTCGCCTGTCCAAGATCTCCCACAGGAGGAGTGTCCTGAGCTGTGGGGAGGGGGAGAGAGCTGCTCTGCAGTTAAGGGGTCCAGTATTGGCCAGGGGAGGGGGCAGAAGCCAGGCAATGGACTCCAGTGGTCATGCAGGAAGCCCAGTCTGTGGTAAGGGGCCAGGGAGGCCAGGCTGGGAGAGGTGGCCCTCAACTGAGGCTGAGCTACTCCAGGAAACAGCTACACCAGGGACAGCCTCAAGATGCCCAGGCCTGCAGTGACTAGAGTCTTGGACTGGCAGGGCCTGGTGTAGGGGAGGGAGCTGGACGCTGCCTCCACAGGCACCTGCAAGCAGCAGAAGCCTTGGGTTGAACTGAGAGTCCCAGGAAAGCTGAGGAACAAAATGAAACCCAAATGAACTGCGGACGTGAGGTCACCTTCCAGGGACCCTGGAGTCCGCAAGCATCCTGGGCCATGGCCCACAGGTGGCCTGCAGGACCCTGACTGTACTTTGCAGCCTAAGGTGAACTGCAGCTGGTCAGTGGCCCCAGAGCAGGGATACCTGCGTGCCTCTGCACCTGGAGCTGCCTGGGCAGCCGGAGCTGGCCCCCAGTCCAGGTGTGGATGAGAACCCCAAGGCAGGATGCCTCATGGAGCTCTGGTGCTGGCCTCCAGGATGCCTCCTCTCTGGTTCTGGGTCACAGCTAGTGAGTTGCAGCACACAGGCAACCAGTCTTGATTCTGACCCTGTGTCCCAGGGGCAGACAAACCCCAAAGGACAAGAGGGACTTGAAGGATGCTGGAATTGCTGCTCTCGCCTGTGACTCCTCTCTCTCCCTCTCTCTCTGGTGGTGGTAGCGGTGATGTAAATTGAGCCCAGGGCCTTTATACTGATTTACATACCCAGCTCATTTTTAAAAATATATTTTGAGATAAGATTTTGCCAATTTACTAAGTCTCCCAGCTGAGTTTGACACTGTCGTCCTCCCAAATCAGCCTCCCATGGTGCTGGATGACAGGCCTATACCACCTGACCCATTTCACCTGTGATTTATAATGGACCCAGAGCAGGAAATGTTATTTGCCTGTGATAGACAGGAAAGCTGAGGCTCAGAAGGTTGATGATCCACACAGAGAAAACCCAGTGGGCTGTGTTTGGATTCGCACCAGGGCCCCTGGCTGACGTTGCTCAGAGGGCCCAGTCACTGAAGGATAAGTGGAGTTCCAGGCAAATACCCACAGGCAGTGGCCCCTCTGCTGTGCTGAGCAGAGCAGCGGGAGGTGGCTCTAAACTGACCCTGTGGGTGGCACTGAGGTCAGATGAGAAGTCCAGGAGACCCACCAGAGGTTGACCAGGAGGAAGAAGCCTGTAATGACAACCCCACAATCCAGGCACTCGTCTACCTGTGCTCCCTTGGGTTGATCTGGAACTGTTCACCTGTGCCCCCCCCCCCCCGCAACCCCCCGCCAGCTCCGCTAGCAGGCAGATCCTGACCTGCCGGGCCAGGACACTTAACTATGGACAAACAACACCTGCCTGTGACCTTTAAAGGACATGCATCTCAGCCCTGGACAGAGCCAGTGGCTTCGAGATGGAGCTGGGGCAGGTGGTGCTCTGAAATCTGCTGTGATTCAGGCCTGTGCAGTCCAGAAAGCAGCCGTCCTTCCCCTGCTCCACAGTGCACCAGGACTTCCTTGAAGTGGCGTGGGGTCCCTGAACTGTGGTGGGCGCCCACAGCCTGCTGCTCCTGCTACTTCCTCAGACAGTGACTGACCAGGGCTGACATCCCAGAGGCCACATACATGGGTGATTTGGACACTGCAGTGTCCCCAGGGCCTGTCCTGGATTGATGTGGAATAAGCCTACTAATGTTTGTGATTGGATAAAAGTTAAATAATGAATGAATAAGAAAAGAATAAAAGGTAGATTGATGAATGATGAACAATAAAACAAGAGATGATTGTTGAGGCCATGCTGGGGACACAGCTGGGACATTCCTCATCTTGCCAACTTGAAGCCTGTTATCGCTCAGAACTAAAATATCCCCCAAAGATCTCATGTTGCAGGGGGCCTGGTTGGAGGTGGGTCACTGGGGGTGTGATCTGGACCTTCCTGTGTTCTCATCCCTGGCTCCTCTCTTCTGTCTCTGCTTCCTGGCTGCCATGGGGCCAGCCGCTGTCCTCCGCCAAGCCCTTCTTCGGTGCTATTCCCGCCTGGAAGCCGTTCTACCATGGACTGAACCCACTGAAACTGTGAGCCAAAAAAAAACATGTCCTCCTTTAAGTTGCGGGTGTTGGTGATTGGGTCCTGACCTTGGGATGGTGGCCAACCCAGAGCTGGTATCTGACCCCTCACCTGGCTCTCCGACTCAAAGGTGATTGGGATATTGAGGGGCTCCAGTTGGGCCATGTACCCAGAGTGTGTCCCCCACGGCAGGGACACCTGTGTCGACACTGCACCAGGCTCTACCAGTCCCCCGGAGTCAGTGAGAAGAGCATGGACCCAGGGACCCAGGCTGGGATGGGACAGATCCATCCAGTGTCCTGTGTGTCCAGCTGAGGCAAGTAGGCCCCAGTGAATAGCCGTCACCAACAAATTGCAGCAGAAAATGGTTGGGGTGGGCCCGTCCCTCCTGGCACCGTCAATCCCAATTCTCTGGGCAGTGGGAGGCATCCAGAGCCTTTGCTCACGGTGTGCAAGGCGCAGCCCTCTCCTTCTACCCTTCCAGCCCTCCTTGCCTCCTCATCCTCCTGGGGTGTAGCACAGGTGGGGGTTGCCTCGTGAGGATGTTAAGAAAGTGCAGACTCATCAGTCCAGACTCCATAAGGCGAAAATGAAGCCATGCTGGAATGGGGCAGCCCTGGACCCGCCGGCACTGGTGGCCTTTGGGCAGCAGACAAGACCAGACGGACGCAGGAGGACCCCGTGACCCGGAGGCAGAGATCAGAGCAGGCTGAGGAGCAGCCAGGGCACAGCACCCAGGAGCTGGACAGGCCTGGGTTCACTCCCTCCCGCCCAGGGCCGCAGCACTGCTGAGCCACACACTGCCCTGAGCCTGAGCCATCACGGCCGTGGGAACCTCCTATGGTGGCCATGGGAACCACATCCTGTGCCGCTCTCTCTCCTGGGGGCTTAGCTTTTCCTAAGATGTCCACTGCCTGGGCCACGGCCCAGCTTCTAGCAGGAAGCAGATGGAAGGCCCAAAGGGGCCCTGCGCTCTGTCCTTCCCCACGGTCAGCAAGACCAAGACTGCAGGACTCCTGTCCAGTGGAAACGCCACTCTCCGCTCTCTCCCACTCAGATCTCAGGGGCCTGCAGTCCGCCCACATCGCCTCCCTCCTCCAGGCCCGGCTGACACGGACCCCTCAGCAATCAGAGCGTGAGGCCATCAGCTGGGCTCAGAAGCGCTGCAGCCGCTCGTGGAGAGGAGCAGACGGCCCGCGGGAGGCCGGGTCCTGTGGAGAGTGGCGCCGGCTGCTCTGAGCGGCTCTGCTTCTCCGGCTCTGTCCCCCTTCTTAATGGCCGTGGCTGTCCCCGGAGCCTAGAAACTGGGACAAGTTGTTGTAGTGTGCGGTGGAAAGATAGGCCGCCAGGGCTTCCAGGAAAAGAAACCCATTTCCTACCTCCTGGGCAGCTTCCATTAGGGGCTGGGCTGGCAGCCTGTGGGACAGGAGGGGGCCCCTCGCCTGTGGGGCAGTGGGGACACTGACACCAGTGTGTCCGAGGCCGGGGTGGGAGTCAGCTCGCAGAGTGGCCTCTCAGCAGCCCGGTCCAAGAGTTGGGGAGGCCAGAGCCTCGCCAAGGGGCCCGGGATCCAGGGGGTTGGGGCTGGGCAGAGGCTCAGGGCAGCTCTGGAGACACAGCGGGTCACGCAGTTCTCTCGGGTGCAGGGACCGGGAGGAGCCCAGAGGGCTGTCCTGTGCTGACCTCATGCCACGTCACTTAAAGGTCAGCCTTGAGTAGCCAGAGCTTCTGCCTGGCCCAGGTCCTTCGCAAGAGGACTACCTCAGGCCCTCAGGACAGGGAGGGCCACCCCCAGATGCTCTCCCAGCCGCATGCCCTGATCCTGCACTGTGTGCCGGGGCTGCCCTCAGCCTCCCTCCCTCTTGGGACCTTAAGGGACACTTGTGAGGGAGCACAGGTGAGCCACCGAGGCCGGGGCAAGTGGAGCCGAGCTCTGATCCAGAGCCCAGGTCCCTGTGCCCCAACATGGGGCATTGTTGCTTATACCCTTGCCCAGGCCAGTCCTGCCCCTTCTTTGGAGCCAGGCTGGCCGCCCTGGACCTAAAGGAGGTGTTGCTTCCCAAAGCTCCCGGGAGTGAGGGACTCTTCCAGAGCCTCACTGTGGCCAGTTGGAGTCTCAGGCTCAAGTGAGAATCAGTAGTCAGGATTTGGGAGCAACTGGCCTCGCAGCTGAGGTTCATGGCCAGATGCCTCCAGAGGGCGCACAGGGGCACTGAGCCTGTGTCCTGAGCAGGGAAATTCACGGACGTTGAGTGACAGCCTCTGAGGAAGGAGCCACCTGGGGCGAGGGACTGGGATCTGCTCAGAGCCACCATCAGCCTGTGAAGTGCGCCACGGCGGGGCTGGCGGCGTGGTTCACCCCGGGCAGCTAGGGGCACGTCCTCCAAGCTCGTCCCAGAGAGGCACTCTGGACTCTGAGGGACATTAAGGTGACTGCAGTCAGGAATCTCAGCAGATGCTTAATGACTTTTTAACCTCTTATGGCTTCAGTGCTGGCAGCTGGCTCATCACCTGTCACTGTACTGTCACAGCGGCCCACGGGGTGTGGGCAGCTAAGAGTCTTGGGTGGGGTCAGGTGGCTTGGCCTTCCATAGACCAGAGCAATGCTGGTACCTTGTGGCGGATCTCACAGCTGGCACATCAGACCCCCAGGACCACGACCAAGGTGCCCTCCTGTCTCTGGGACACACCTGGACCGGCCCCACAGCACGCAGCAACCCAGAGGTGCACCCTGCCAGCTCTCCGTGCCTGCCTTCAGGTCCCTGGCATTCTGCATGGAGGCACCCGGTGCTGCACCTAGACTCCTAGGATGGCTGTCCCTGGCCTCACCTGTGACCCTCCCTACAGAGCTCAGCCCGTGGAGGGGGTGTGGAGCTTGGACCCCAGAGCTCCCACCCTCGGTGGCTCATGGAGACTCCACAACGGTCAGAGACACTCTCAGCTATGCTGTTTCAGGACCCAGGGGGCACACAGGGAGCAGGGATGGGGGCCCAGCAGGATCTGGCCCATCAGTTAGCTGTGGACCAGGGTGTGGAGGACCTGTGGGGGACACCTGGTGTGGGAGGGCTCTGAGCCACTGCTTCTATTCCTGGGCAGGCACCAGGTGCTCCTGGGTCTGGAGGAAGCTCCCGGGGCCTTCTACAGGTCTAGGTCCCAGGTACTGGGGTCCCAGCTTCCTTCCTTCCAAGGGGGGCCATGGTCCAGGCATCTGATCAGAGCAGCCAAAGCTCAGGCGGCTGAACTCCCATGAGCCTTCACCCCAGAGCAGCCCACCGGGCTCCCCCCTTGGTGGCAAGGGTTCCCTCCTCCTCACAGCAAGGGACCAGCAGGGTTAGGGTTCCCTTTCTTCCCACAGATGCCTTCCTGGTGACTTCTCAAAGCAGAGAGAAGGCTGCTTGGGCACTCAACAGGACTTTGGGGCTCCCCAGGAGACACTGTCGGGAAGGCAGAGATGGGAGAAGTCCCCCACGGTGCCACCTCATGCATTCTGGGCTCGTGACCTTGCTGGGGTGGGGCGATGACTAGCCCACCCTCTGGAGCCAGCGGTCAGAGGCACAGGTGCTGGGGCCAGCAACGGGCAGGGGACAGTCCCCTGAGGGTGCTGCTCCCCTCGGTGCCCCTCTGGCCCTTTGTTCTTGGGGCCATTGCTGCAGATGGCACATCTGAAACTTAAATCACCGCTCATTGTCCCTGCAGTCTCAGCGAGGCACCACAGCAGCTCGTACAAGCTGTTTTCGAAAATGGCTCAGTGGAGAGACAGTTTCTGCTTAGCCAAAGGCTTTGCTGCAGGAATCCAATGTGGAACTTGGGACCCCTGCAAAGCCCAACCTGCCCCTGGGTCCTGGGGTGTCCTTCCTCTCTTGGGACCCCTGAAGCAGTTTCTATGGGACACTTTGGGCCCCTACCTGCCCAGGCCCACATGGACTGCCACCCAGATGTTTCCTAGAAAAGGGGACCAACACCATAGGAGGGTGGAAATGTGTGCAAGCCCAATCCACCGGCATCAAAGGTTACGTGAGGGATCTTCCGGTGCCGGAGCCTGTGGGAGGGTCCTAAGCCCATAGGCGGTGTCCTTGGAAGAGACAGAGAAGACACACGGGGTGTAGACAGGAGCAGAGCCTGGAGTGGCGTGGTCACGGCAAGGACAGCCACGGCCCCCGGGAGCTGGAGGATGTGGAGGTCCCTCCAAGGGGACATTGTGTGAGAACCGTGTGACAAATAGCTCAGCCAGCCATCTGTCCTGCGTAACTGGGACACTGGGCACTGCGAATGCTGGGCTGGTGGGAAGGCATCTATAAACCAGTCAGGAGGGTTCCGAGGCGGCTGTGTCCTGCCGTGGGTAGAGTCCCACTGTCGCCCTTCCCCCTCCGCTCTGCCGGGCCCTAACAGTCCGTGTGGGTGATCAGGGAGAAGTGCACCTTTTCCGTAGGGTGCAGGGTAGGGTGGACAGGTCACAGACTTGGGGACAAGGAGCCCAGATGCCCTGGCCCCTAGCTCACGGGGACGGGGGTGAAGCAGGCGGGTCACGGGGAGGATGCAGACCTTTGCTGTGACAGGATTTCCAGTGCTGGCACTGGTTTCTTCTCTTCTCACAGTTACAGGCGTGAGCTGGGGGAGGGGGAGTTCCTGCTGCCCTGCGCGTAGCACGCGGTCACACGGTGTGGCTGAGAAGTCTTGCATGGCCCTGGACAAGGCTGACACTACTGAGAGGTGAACAGAGAGGAGTGAGCTGGCACTAGCGCACCCCACGTCCATGCTGCTGGGGGGACCCCCATCCCTGGGAAGCATAACCCCAGTGCCACCCGCCAGTTTGTGGGAACAGAGGTCCCAGGACGCTGAGGCAGTATGGTCCCGGTGCACAGCATGGGCCAGGCCTCTGCCTGCAGTGAGTCATCTCTCCAAGCCCCCCGGGGGGCTGTGGGTGTTGTCGGGCCACACAGTGTCTGTGTGGCCAAGCCACAGCTTTCCACAGACACAGGTCGAACCTGGTCCCCTAAGGGAAATGGCCAGCAGCCACACTGAGTTGGACATCTGTCACCACACAGAGAGGCGGTGGAATCCGAGTGCACAGCGCGAGTGCAGGTGTTGCAGAGGCCCCTTCACCATGGGGACCTGAGGACCAGCCCTGGGGCCTCTGAGGCAGGGCAGCCCCGGACAGAGGGCGCACTGGGGCTTGGAGTCCAGATGCCCCTTTTATTCTATAGGACTGGGGGTTGAATGCAAGACCTTCTCACTGAGCTACATCCCAAGATTTTTTTAAATTATGTGTTTTGAAGCAGGGTCTTGCTAAGTGGCTACGTTGCCCAGGCTGAACTCAAACTTGAAATCTTCCTGCCTTGGCCCCCCAAGGCGCTAGGATGACAGGCCTGCACTGCTGAACCTGCCTCCAGCCTCCTTCCTAGGAACTTTAAGGTTTCACAACCAAGGGCACTCCCAGAAAGGCCATCTGGCTGGCTGTGATAAGAAATGGCTCTGGAAAGAGGCCACATCAGATCCACAAGCAGCCAATTGAATGAGACACTTCCCGGGACAGCAGGGGCTCACAGGAATCCCTGTGTCCCGGGGCTGTTGGCAGGGACAGGAGCCGGGCTCCTGGGGAGTGGGGATCACAGGGTGTGGAGCTGGGTCCCAGCTCCTCGGCTCATGTGCAGCCCAGTGACTGGGGGATCCGACGGGCTGCAGGAGCCCAGCACACGCCCCCCAGGGCCCGGCTAAGCCACTCAATCAGTTAAAAAGAAGGAGGAGCTGCCAGGGTCACAAAGCACCCTGTGTGTCACCGTGTTTCCTAAGGGGCCATCCTACTGCTTGTCTCCCAAGTGCAGGGCAGTCCCAGAACGCCCAGGGCGACAGGGGAAAACGTGGCCACCCGCCCCAGAGCCACTCTTGAGACACAGCAGGCCCATCACTGCCTGTCCCCAGCCCAGCACCCCTTACTCCTCTGACTCCCAAGTCCCTCCCTCTGCCTCTGAGACAGGAAGAGGGGTCTGGCTCACTAGGCCTGTCCTTTTTTGTTCCCCCCTGAGGCAGTCTTGCTCTATGGTCCACACTATTCCTGAGCTCACTACAGAGCCCAGGCTAGCTTTGAATTCACAGCAGTCCTCCTGCCTCAGCTTCCTGAATGCTGGGATCACAGCTGCCACAGGCCCAGCTAGTATGCGGTGCTGGAGGATTGACCGCGGGCCTCACCCTCTGAGGCAGGTGCTCTAATCACTCAGCTACACCCCCAGCCGGGCTCTCCTCTGTCTCTTGGCAAGATGGGAAGTCCCCTCCACCTGCAGCCTGCCTGGTGGCCACTGGGCGCTTTCTCCCCAGTTGTCGCCAGGGGCGGGCACCTGGAGGGGTGTCCCTGGACTTCCTTGCCTCCTGCGGCCCGACTGTTCTTTCTGGTGCTGGTTATGGCACCCACGGGTGCTGCCCGCTCACGCTACAACCCCATCATTTCAATGCTTCATTTTGGGACAGGTGTCCCCGTGTGCCTCCGTCCTGCGGTCTCCCTGCCTCAGCCTCCCGGAGAGAGCTGGGGTCGCCGGTGTGGGCCCCGTCCTCGGCTCTTTCAGAGGATTCCCCAAATGGAGGCGAGGAGGGGCCTTTCTGAAGTCACAACCTGTGCAGTTCCACGCTGAATCCCCTTCCCAGTTGACCTTTGCTTCCAGTACAGGGCTTCTGGCAGTCACAGGTTCATGGACTGAAGGGCAAGCTGGGGACCCTGCCACCTTTGGTCATGGGGCCTCAGGTACCAGGTGGGCCCCCGGGACAGAAAGAGTTCCCAAAACACCCACCATCCTGGCCCAGGAGGAAGGAGGGGTGCACGTGGGCATCCTCAGAGTTCCCTCCACCTGTTGCTCTAGGTTTTAAGTAAGGCACACAGCGTGACTGTAAGATTTTATGAAAACACGCAGAGCAGGCGGCCCTTCCCTCCAGCGTCCTGTGGAGATGCAGAATCACAAAGTTACACAGGCAGCTTCTGCAGCCCCGAGAGCCAAGGTCACCATGGAGGTGAGGTCAATCGAAGGCCGCGTTCCACAGAAGGGGCTGGAGAGCGGACTTAGGACCTTCCTGACGAAGTCCTCCCTGGTGACACAGATGTAGTAAGTATCCTTGTTGCGTTCACGGCTTTCCTTGGGAATTATAGGGAAACACATCAAAGGCTCCAGGAGGTGAATTTAGAGTACAGGAGCCTGAGAGAGGCCCAACACCAACAGGCCTGGGACCGAGGATGCGTGCAGGGACAGTCAGGGAATGGGGGAGACACCAGGGGCAGGGGGGAGTTCCTCGCAACTGCCAGCTCCCGGCACTCCAGTTCTTGACAGAGAAAGATGCCTCCTTCAGGGCGTATTGTGAGTTCAGTAAGTCTAGTAATGAAATTTTGAAAAACCCAATGACGCTGATCCGAATTTTAGCTAGGAAGCCTCTTATTTGAATGGATAACGCCAGCCTGACACATACCAAGTTACGGACACCGGAGATGATAAATCTCTGTGTTTGCTTTGTGTAAAAGTGTTTGAGTGGATGGTTTTACAGGCAGGGAGACTAGTTGGCTTTCTGGTGGACTGCCACGAGCCCAAGAGGGGCAGAACTTGCCGGGCAAGGCATGGTCACCTCGGGGAGATGCGGGGAGGATCGGCCACATCCTGCTGCACGCACAGCATTACGGGCCTGTAGTTCCTGCAGGAGGGCAGGGCTGGCGGGCAGAGCCTCCAGGGACTAGCTCCCGGTGTGTCTTGTTCCAGGACGGAGGCAGATGGGGCAGGCTGTGAGACCTCCACTGGTCACTTTCCAGTGTCTACTCTTGGGAGTCAGGGCACCCCAAGTCTACTCCCCTGCCCCTTCTCAGGCCCTTGTGGGCTCAGGCTAGAGGCAGACGGGGGGGGGGGGGGTTTGGTGCAGCTCTAGGGAGACCCCAGTCTCAGTTGTAGCAGATGTTTTGAAACATCAGGTGAATGTTCGCATTTATAAAGCATGTCTTAGTGAGACACATGCCTGGCCCCATCCAGAGACCCCCACCCCACGCCCATCCTCGCCCTTCTCTTCGCTCATCTGGTTCGCATCCAATTCCCTTTTCCCCACAGTCACTGTTCCTGCCAGGCCCCATTTGCAGTGCATCACGATGACATGTGCCTCGGGACAGGGGACAGGTATGCCTGGCATGCTAGCCACCCCAACGCCCCTTCCAGCCACCACCACCCCCTCCTCCAGCTGCTCCGCTCCTCTCCACAGAATCCACATCCCTATCTTCGACTATTGGTGTTTTATTTTCCCCTTCCAATGACCTAGATTTTGCTTTTCCTGCTGATGAGAAATCACGCCACGGTCACCCCTACGTGCCTGGCTTATTTCGCTCAGTGTGCCGGTCTCCAGGGGATCCATTATCCTACAAATGGCTTAGATTCACCCCTCTTGACTCAGCCATCAGCTGACGGGCATAGTGGCTCTTCCAAGACTCAGCCACTGTGGGGTTTGCTGCCGTGCGTGGGGGGCTGTGGGTACCACGAGGTGGTCTTAACCCTTTCAGGAAGGAGCCAAGAGCAGGCCTCGCTGGCTCGAGGAGAGTGTCTATTTTGAGTGCCTCTGAAGACTTTCTGCACTGCTCTTCACGGTGGTTGCACCGGTTCACAATGGAGAAGGCTCCTATTTCCCTTAACCTCACCAGCATCTGTTATAGTTTGGGTTTTTGACCCCAGCCCTCCTCACTGGACTCAGACGGAACCTCGGGGGTCTGGTCTGACTCACGTTTCTCTGACCCCCAGAGGCCAGCAAGTCAGTCCCATCTTCCCCTCCTTCCTGCGTCCCTGCAGCAGCTCGGGGCCTCCTTCCCGAGCGGCTTCAGACACCACGTTGCGGCTGCCCTGCTGTCCTGATCCACTCGAACGCTGACCTTCCATGGTCACTCGGACTTTGGGGAAGAGCCAGAAGCTGCCCAGTGCCAGGCCCGCACCCGCAGCGGGTGAGGACACTGCCATGCCCCTGTGAGCTGCCTTTCCCTCAGGGCGGGCCCTCAGCAGCAGCGTGCTTTGTGCTTTTGATGCTGCTCCTAAAGACACTGCAGGAGGACTTGCGGAAGTGCTTCTGACAGCAACCAGACACCGGCCAGAGGGGAGGACTTAGAGGGGCACCCATGGCTGCGCAGGGTGTTTTTATAGCAGGTTTTACACCTCCCCTGTGTGACAGGATCGCACCTTGCACACCAGGAAGGCCCAGTCCCACTTGCACTCTGGGCGTGGCTCTCTCCCGCCGCCCTTCTCCTCAAGAGCCCACCAGAAGCACCTTCCCACCCACGGCAGCAGCCACCTGTGGCTCTGTGGTCAGCCTCTCCTCTGGGCTGTGCGCCACGTGGGTCCTCCACTCTCCAGCCCCACCATGCAGGCGGGGCTCAGCTGGAGCTGCCACCATGGGGTGAGGAGGGGCCCGTGTCTTCATGGGGCACAGATTCTGGGTTGGCGAAGGTGGCCTCACACCTCTACCAAGGTGTTAGAAGCCACTGAGCTGGACGCTTGGATGGTGGACTGCACAGAGCACCTCACTGGAGGAGAAGAGGTACATGCAGCTGCCGGCCAGGCCCCACAGTGCAGCCTGCTCCCAGAAAAGACACAGGGACAAGCCATGAGGCTCTGGGAGCCACGAGGACAGGGGCCCAGGTTGGGGCAACAGGCAAAGGGAGGCTGTGTCCCCCACGAGCAGGACAGAATCAGGACCGCAGACTCCGGGAGCCTCACTCATCAGCACAAGTGGGGGTGCTGGATGGAGCAGGAGTGTCCCTGGCATCAGACTTTGCCCCCAGCAGTCGGGGCACTGGATGCCCTGTAGCTCCTGTCAGAAACACAAAGCCAGAGCTTAACGTCCCCCTTCCTCACAGGGGCACAGAGAGGTGGCTGGCATGGAACGCAGCCACAGCAACAGGCTGAGGTGTGCCCCAACTTGCCATGGGTCACACAGGGAGCAACAGATGCTGGCAGGTGTCACCTAGCAGTCCAGCTCCTAACCACTGGGTCACACCGAGGCCTGGGCAGCTGGTGGCTCTGTGGGCACTCCACTGGTACTAGGTAAACCAGGGAAACCTAAATAACCCAAGAAACACAGGAAATTAAACTGTCATCGGCTCTATGGCCCTTAAAAGTTGGCCTGGACCTGCATGCTGGACAAGCAAATGGCTGCCTAAGGGCCTGGGGCGTGGACGTGCACAGAGCTGGCCAACAGCACACACACGGGGCCTGGACACACCAGGGTCACAAGTGACACTGAGGACAGTGAAGGGAGAGGACAGCGTGCTGACAACATCCCTGGGAACCCTGCGTCAAGGTGACCAGCATGTAGCTTAAAGTATGTATGGAAAATGGCCTAGCAATCTGTCATCAATGACCTTTTCTATTTTTCTTTCTTGGTGGAGCCAGACCCCAGGGCCCCACACAGGCCGAGAACACGCTCTCCCACCCAGCCGCACCCTCAGCCCCGACAGACGCTGTTAATACCAATGGGAACATGGAAGGAGAGAGCTCAGCAAAAGACAGCAGTCTTTAAGACAAAACGAGAAAAGCATATACATGGGTAAAACTACTCGCCGGATAGGCTCAGCAGCCAGGACCGAGCCTGGGACTGTACGGGGAAGGTGGCAGAACTCCCCGACACCAGCAAGAGCGGGAGAAACACCCCACTCAGGCCTAGACAGAGCATCTGGGAAGTGCAGAGAGATGAGCTCAACCCAACTCCCGGATCCAGATGCCATGGCCCAGGGTGAGCAAAGAAGAAAAGGAGAGAGGTGCTGGGTGGGGGGGGGGGGGGGGGTGGCACGACATCCGTCCAAAGCTTCCACTACTGGGCACGAGCTACGAAGGTGCCAGATCCAAGAACACCGGGTGAGCAAACTCAGACGAAATCGAAAGAAGACCCATCCAAGCCGGGCCTAGTGGCACAGGCCTGCAGTCCCAGCACTCTGGGAGGCTGAGACAGGAGGATCACGAGTTTAAGGTCAGCTTGGGCAACTTAGGGACTTAGAGAGACCCTGTCTCAAAACCTAAAATAAGAAAATCTGGGACTGTAGCTTAATGTGAAGGCCCTGGGCACTATTCCCAGTTACTGCAGAAAGGAAAAAAACACACATTCTGAGGCACATCATAATTAAAATTCTGAATAACAAAGAAAAAAGAAAAAAAAACACAACCCAAAGATAGGCAGGGAGTGGAGGCAGGCCAGGCCCAGAGAGTGCCAGGCCCAGTGCCCGGCTCCCACTGGAAACCATGGTGACCAGGAAGTGTGGCTCAGCATCCCCCTATTGCCATGAGAATTGTTAAACTGTGAGTTCTAAATTTGGCAACATTATCCTTCAAGAATGAAGAAGGAATGAAAACATTTTCAGAGGGGGAAAAAAAAACCCTCAAAGGATGTGTGTCTTCCGGTTCTCCCGGTCAAGATGGGACCAGGAGGCTCTCCCCACAGGTGCAAGCGAGGCTGAGAGAGGCTGAGCAAGTCTTCTGGCATACCAGGGAGGAACGAAGGACCCCAAATTCAGAAAGAACCCCAGGCACCAAGCCCCTGCCCTTCCTGTGCTTTGCAAATTGCGTTTCAGGATCAGAGCAAAACCATCTCTAACGGGTGATGCGGACAAAGGCGTGTGCGAGCATGACAGAAAACACAGTGTGCCTGAACACAAGTGCATTTCCGTCGCCACGCGTCACCCCACCCCCTTTGAGCATGCTTATCCCATCACTCTTGCCCTTTCCAGGGCAGTTCCAGAGTCCTCTCTCCTGACCGTCTTTAGTTGTACTGGTCTGATCTCTTGATGACCTGAACTGATTCAAAACATTGACCATTCTTGGTCTTGTTGATCTGGGGAAGAGCCAAAAGTCACATGGCACCAGATCCAGTGACTAAGGTGCATGCGGACACAGTACCCAGTTTTGGGAGCCTCCTTCCCAGTGGACAGCACCTGGAGGGGCCTTCGATGCATTTTTGGTCACCTTGTGAAGACACTCAGGAAAGAGGATTCTGGAACTGTTCCTGAAAGCAGCAGGATGATGGGTGAGAGTTTGGAGGGCCCTCGTAGTCAGGCATATTCTACTACTATACACCTTTTTACATTTAAGCATTGTGATACGTGTCAGTTGCCCCTCCTACATGTTAGCGAGACCTGACCGGGTGTCGTCCTGCAGATGCCAGTAACTTAAGAATCACATCTGTTGAAATATCGAAAATAACTGCTCCAAAAATTCACCCAGAAAATGCTGACATGAATTCAAACAAAATCCTACAATGTAATTCTTTAAGCCAGAGGACTCTAAGAAATGGAGAAATGAAATGAAAGAAACACTTGAAAAAATAACAGAATGGCAGACTTGGGAGCCCCCAAGGCTCAGTGAGAGGGCCTCCGACCACTTGAGGGGAAAGCTGACGGGACCAGCCCAGCCCTGCAGGTCTCATTCTGGCACTCTGGGAGGCCGGGGCAGATGGGTCGCGAGTTCAAGCCCAGCCTGTGCAACTTAGCAGTTTATTGAGATCTTGTCTTAAAGTGAAAATTTTAAAAGTGGCCAAGGGATGCAACTCAGGGTGAAGGCCCTGGGTTCAATCTCAAGCACCATAAGAACAGAACGCTAGTAGAGACGAAAGAAGAAAATCCCAGCCCAAGTGGGGATGTGACCCTGGCTCCACCAACCGACAGCCCTGCAAGACAGAAAGCAGTGGCACTATAGGACAGCGGTCAACAACACACCAGGGGCCAGTTCAACTGAAGACCGCTCTCCCAAGGGCAGGGTGGACTGCGCCTGACCTACAGCAGGTAGCAGCAGGAGGGGTGTGGGGAGCAAAGCTCCGCCTCCTGTCAGTCAGCTGCAGTACTCGATCCTGATAAGAGCAGCTGGAAAGAGGCGGGGCTTCACGCGCAGCTCACCTTCTGCCGGCCACTCGTTGTCCTGGCCACCCTGTCCTTCCAAGGCCATGGAGTGTACCAGTGCCCAGCCCAGGGGTTGGGGACCCCTGCATGTAGAAGGTCTGAAATGTGCTGTGGAGAAGCATTGTCTGATGGACACAGCAGTTCTCGGCAGCTATGGCGTCACCTGGTTCTCCACACGCTCAGGAACACTGGTCACGACCAGTGTGTCATCCATGCTAATGCCCTGGTGTGTGTCACAGCGCCCCCACCCCACAGACGCCTTCCCTGCCCACTGAGGGGCCAAATACACCACCCATCCGAAAGTTCCCAAACATGGGGAAAGTAAGCATCATACTTCTGAATAAAAAATTAATAGAGAATCCAGAAGGAAGCAAAAAATAATAAATAGCCAGGAATAAGAGAAATACGCACAACGTAGCAACACGTGCGGGATGTGCTAAGTCAGTGGTGAGAAAAAAATTTGTTTTATAAGAAGGAACTCTAGCAATTCTGACACCAGCAGTAATGACACCTTCGGACCAAGGACCCTGGTGACCACCCAAAGGACCTAGGAAAAGTGGGAGCAGCATCAACACAGACCAGGAGGGGAGGGAAAGGGTAAAGGCTGACACAGAAACCAGCCAAAATCACAAATGAGGAAAACAGAGAAAGTTAATGAAGCCAAAAATTGGCTCTCTTAGGAAATCAATAAAAACTTGTCAACCTGTGTCAGATTGGAACAAATAAAAAGAGTGAAGGGGAAAATCCCTCGTAGGATGAATGCAGCAGAGGCCATCACTACAGACCCTACAGCCCTTCAATCTGTTGGGAGCCTGGTACGAAGAATGGACGTCCCACAGTCAGCAACTGGAAGACCAAGCCTTGGGAACTGCCAACGGCCCAACCTGGGCCAAAACATAGCCATCCTAATGGGACTACAGTCATCAAAGAAGTAGAGTTTTTTAATTGAAAAGCTCCAAAAAAAGAGAGAAATTTCCCTGCTCAGGCAATTTCACTGGGTAATTGTAGCAGTTAAAGAATTAACATCAATTTTACACACAGTCTTCCAGAAAATAAGGGAGAAAGGAACGATCCCCAAGGCATTGCCCAGGGCCAGCAGGAACTGGACACCAGCGCCTAATGAGGTCTGAGCAAATGGGAAGCCGGAGACCAGTGTCCCTCCTGAGCTTGGAGGCAAAAATTCTTACAGGGACACATCAAACTGCATTAAAAATGTCTAAAAATCATTGTACATAACGACACAGGGGATTTATCCCAGGTAGGTAACAGGTGAAAATCAATCTGTGAGCCAGTGTAAGCCACTACATAAATACTCTAAAGAATAAAAATTGTGCCATGATGCTCATGGATACAGGGAAATTTGGCAAGATGCAATCCTGACTGCAGAGCGGCCCTCGGCAAGTTCAGAGCAGAGGGGTCACCTCTTGAGGAACAAGAAGAACCCCGCAGCTGGTCCCATGCTTATCAGTGGGATACGGTGCCCCTAACTGGATGGATGGGATGCTCTACCCACTCAAAACAAGTAGGGGCCCAAAGGAGAGGAAGAAATGAAAATTGCGCTTCTCTGAAGGTGACGCAATTGTCCCTAAGTAGGAAGTCCTGAGAAATCTACAAAGAAATTCTTAGAATCAATGAATTTGGCAGAGTATGAGATATAAAAGCAGCACAGGAAAAAAAAAAAAAAAAAAAGCTTCTTATGAATCTATATACCCGCAGAGGATATAGGAAAACTGAAAGTTAAAACATAGTACCTCTGGGCCTGATGGCCCTAGGCCTGAAATGTCCCAATTCTACTGGAGGCTGAGGCAGGAAGATCACTAAGTGGAGCCCAACCAGGGCATTTTCAAGAGACTCTATCTCAAAATCAAAAACTAAAAAATGGACTGGGAATGTAGGTCAGCGTGAAAGCCCTGGGCTCCATCTCTGGTGACTCTCCCTCCAAACCACAAATCATATGTGAGATTTCTTTATGCTGATCAAAGTATTCGAGGTTAACTGGGATGAATGAAGAGACTGACCACATCTGTGGTGGACGATCACAGTAAAGGCAGGTGGAAATCCACAGCAACAAGAATGAAACTCCACTTCAAATTCAGTACCCCCACCCCCACCACAGACACACACACAAGTGAACTCAAAATGGGCTACAGACTTAAATGTCAAGGTCAATTCAACTCTTTTTTAAAAAACAGGGAAAAAACCCTTCAGGACCTATAGCTATATGAATGGCTTTTAGAGTGGACGTGAAAAACGCTTCCACAAAGGGAAAATTTAAAAAGTTGAAGTTGCCAACATTTAGAACTCTCCCTTGTGGAAGTCCACGTGGGGAGGGCGGGAGGTGGGCTCCAGTCCACAGGTGACATGGCAATGTTGTTTCCAGACTGTGCACCTGACGGGATGTGTGACAAACCCAGCAGCAGTCACAAGTACGTGGAACTACACGACAGGCACAAGAGGAGACCACAAATGCCCCAGAAACATGTGCAGATGGCAGACCAACCCGGTACTGGGTGCCCGGGGTCACTGGAATTGCAGCCACAGCCCAGGGCGCGGTGCCAGATGGCCGTGTTGGAAGGTGAGTCACTCAGGGCTAATCAGGAAACAGAATGAATAGAAACTATATGTGTGTGTGTGTGTGTGTGTGTGTGTGTGTGTGTGTGTGTGTGTGAATTTATCAGAACAGTTTGAAAGTCTAAAGAGTCCAGTGTGGCCCACCATACCCTCAGGGGCTGGAGGGTCCATACCCGAGGGCACCAGCCTGAGGCTGCAGAGTGGGCAGCACAGCTGGGCCCTGGACGACGTCCGAGGTGACAGTGAGTCTGCCAGTCCGCTGGGGCCATCAGCAGCTAGAATTGGAGCTGCCTGCCGGGTGTGTGCCCTCCCATGATTGGCTGACTTGAACTCAGGAGGGCATGGGAAAGACAGACAGGAGGCAGTGTGGGGTGACCACAGGAGCTGGGAGGAGGCACCCTGGAGGGTTGGGGACCCCCATGAGCCTGGAGAGTCCCGGCGCGTTGGCTTCAGCAGCTCTCGGGTGCAGGCCTGGCAGTCTTCCTCCTGGGGTCACCCTGGTCCTGCCACCTGCCCTGGCCACCTGCTGCCTCCCTCTCTCTCCCTTGTTGGGGTGACATCAGGCTGGAGGCAAGTCCTTCTCTGGGATAATACTCTGGGTTGCTCTGGGTGGCGTTCAAGTGTTCCTCTTTGTGTACAGCTTTAGTGACATGGAAAGCCACATGATGCTGAGATGTTTCTTCAGAGGAGTGCACAGTCTTGATTGGCCTCCAGTGACAGAGGCCACCTGCGTGTGGTGGGGCTGGCCTCCTTATCACAGGTGTGGGGGCCGTGTCCCAGGAGAAAAGGCCCTAGAGCCACCTGCAAGACATCTGGGTATATGTTATTGTAGAGACTTGGTACAGGACACAGCTGCTTGGGGATGTAACCCAGTGGTCCCCACCACGTAAGAGCAGTGGGCCAGCTGGTGGCAGACCCCACGTCACAGCCACAGCAAAGGGTCCAAAATGGCTTTCTGCCCTCCAACCCTCCTTATGTTCCAGCTGGAGGCCTGAACTGAAGGGACGCTTCCCTCTCTCTGTGGGGACACGGTTCCCCCAGTATGGGTTCCTTCCCACTGAGCTGGGCTGCCTCTGCCCCCAGCACCCTTGCCTGGGGACCACCTGCCTGTCCATGCCGTGTGGCCAGCCAGGCAGCTAGCCCCGTTGTTCACGTCCTTGTTGAGGTGGGCAGGCCTGCCCAGCGTTGTTCATACGTCCTGTGTGCTGTGCTGAGCATGTGAGGGACCAGGATCAGTGAGACGCAGGGATGGTGAGGGGTCCAGGAGGCCACCCCTAGGCACGACCTCCCTGCTCCGTGCCCAGACCACTGTTATCTTCTTGATGTCTGGGAGAGGGGTTGTTTTTCGCTTTTTAAAACTCATGCCCCTTTTCCAAAAGAGGAAAAGGAGGCTGGCAGGAGTGGGTAGGCCTCACAGTGAGGTGCCTTGTGCCCAGCACCCTCCCTACCCTCTCTGTGCCCCAGCCAGCCTGCAGGGACCTGAGACAGCTCCTGCCCTGGCAGCGATGTTGGCATGACAGGCCAGGCAGGGCAGCAGGTGGGGCAGATGGTAAGTGAGGTCAGCGGAAGGGCTGGGCCAGAGATGTAGGGACAGCATGGGGTCCTTGTCCAGGCGCCTGAGCTCAGGATACTCTGGATTTGGATAGCCCTCCAGGTCATTTGTCAGTGATTAGCTGCTGGGTGCAAGCCCAGGAAGCTGCCCTGCCCTCTGCCGAGCTGGCCACGTGCCCCGGAGTCCACGGATACCATGTCCAGCTGCGCAGCCCAGCCCTGTCTCCCAGCATGGCTGTCCTGCTGCTGGGCCAGCATGGAGTAGCCACCTAATGCCCACAAGTGTCTCAGTCACTCATCCGTCATGACACCCCCAACTTAAAGGAGGACGGGGGGTGTGTTTTAGTTATCCATGCCTGGGGTGCCGGCTGGGGCAGAAGGACCAGGTGCTCACCCACAGCAGCCAAGAGGCAGAGAGACACGGGTGGATTGGGACAAGTACACGGGAGCTCTGTCCCAGACATACCCGGGCTTTCTGTTCTCCCCACAGACTTCCCCACAGCACAGGGCCCACAGCAAGGGGCCAGCATGGGCGTCATGGTGTCAGGCGCAGGGTGGGACACTGGCAGGTCTCTGGGGCAGGGGCTGGGTGTCCGTCACTCGACCCTGGGCCTGTCCCTCGCCAGGGCGGTCACACTCCCAGAGCAACTGTGGCCCCAGGGGCCTCTGCCTCAGCCAGGGCTCCTCAGAGGTCTGCTGTGGGCCCTTCATCGGTGACAGGGCCATGGGCTACTCCATCCAGGTCCATGCACAAGAGCCAAGGACAGGGCAGGGGGACGCTCCAGGTGCCTCTCCATAATTTCCCGTCCATCCCATGGGCTCTGCAGGCCCTGGCCGCCCAGGGGTTAATGGACTCCCATAGTTAATGTCCAGAACCTCTCTGCTGACCCTTGTCTGCAAATGAGCGCAGGAGAAAGACTTTAATAACTGGCTCGGTAACTCACAAGTGCTCGCGATAACACCATTAATCCCTGTTTTCCATAGCTGGCAGAAAGCGCTAAGTACCTTTAATGCTTTCTAAATCTGACAGTTTTAATTATGTCCCCCACACCATTATTGATCCAGCACGTCAACAGGGCCTGTGAAGGTCTTTGTCAATACCGCCTGCCAGCACCTGGCCAGCAGCTCCCTGCGAGGACATGGGGCCGGCCACGGCGTGGGTCAGGGCTGGGTGTTGGGTGGGTATCTCCAGCTTTTGAGTTGCCTATAAGGGTCCCCTGTCGGGGGCCCCCAGGGAGGCCACAGCATGGACCTTCAAGTCCCTGCTAAAAGGTCAGTAAGGTCCTCCCCACTGCAGGGACCCTCAGGAGCCCACAGGCCAGTGTGAGACAGCAGCTCCTACAGGTGACCGAGACACCAAGCAGAGGGGTGTGGAGATGCTCCTGGGGGCGGCGCTCCTCCCGGACGCTGCTGCCCGGAGCCCTCTGGTCCTGTAGATGGGTGTTTCTTCTTCCTTCCCCCCTCGTCCCTCCCTCCCTGCCTCTGGTTAATACAGGAGTGATCGAGAGGTACAGCGACTGTTTGCTTTTTTAAAAACTGACTATATTCACTCATCACCAAGAATGACGTGATGAGTGCGTTAGAAGAGAAAGGGAGTATTTGGAGTGTTTTTAGGGAGTTAATGACCATTGTGCCATTTACTTTAATTTGTGTGTGTGTGTGTGTGTGTGTGTGTGTGTGTGTGTGTGTGTGGTACTGGATACTATATCCCTGGCCTATGTTTCAGTTCCAATTTTTTCCCACATTTTATTGATATGTATACGTGCAAAATTCAAGGTTTACAATGAAGTTGAGCATTTTGTACACATACGTATCTTGTCAAGGTGACAAGGGCTTTCCCGCGCTCCTTTTGTCCCTCCCCCTGCCTGCCCTTCCCTCCCCCCTCCCCTACCTTACTCCCCTCTTTCAGTTCCAATTTTAAGACAGGGCCTCACCAAGCTCCCAGGCTGCCCGGGCTGGGCTTGAACCTTCCGTTCCCTGCCTCAGCCACCCGGAGTGCTGGGATGACAGGTCTCAGTTCTTTCATACATTTTTTAATTGAACCATTCAACGTGTTTTACGACCATCCTGCACTGACCAACTGTTAGGGGCAATTTCCTTCAAATAAAAACGTGACGTTGCCTCTTCATTCACCTGGCCACCGGATCTGGCACCGCACAGCTTCTGGCTCGTCCCCAAAGTCAAAGTGACCCTGAGAAATCGGGCTGGTCTGAATGGACTCAGGATGGGAGGGCCACCACACAGCCCAGCTGAAGACCCCCCAGGAGTGAGGACCTGCAGAGCCACTCCAGAATGTGGCGGCAGAACCGGGGACAAGTGTGCCCGAATGCGGGGGACCTGGAGGGGCACGAGCAGCGTGGCCTTCCCGGTATTTTTTACATTTGAACCGACACTGCAATTGCTGGGCCTGCCGCTGCCCGCGTTCATCGTGGAAGCTCTCTCCTCCCTCATCCTCCTCCCTACCGGACCTGGGCAGCATCCTCGACACCCCAGGTCATCGTCAGGATCCTTCCTTTGCGGTTGCCTGGTCTCCCCAGAGTCGCACTTGGAGGCTGCCCTGGGCTGCACCAGGGGTATGAGTTCGAGTCCCTCACATCCAGGGCTCTGCCATCACACGCAGGTCAGAGAGAACTCGGTGGCACAGGCCTGTCTCTGCTCCGCCCATCGCAGGCCCCTGGTGTTCATGTCTGTCTTTACTCCGGCACAAGCCTGGACTACTGCACCTTCACAGAAATTTCTGGCTTCAGGAGTTATTGGTCCTTTTCTGAAATTATTTTGGCCATTTTTTTACCTTTTCACACAAGCTTTACCTAGACGGGATGATTTCTGTAGCTCACCGAGGATGCCCTGAGGTCATACACTTGCGGCGCACAGGCCATGTGCATCCACCGGCTGACGGGTAACTGGACCGTGGTGGCCGCCAACTCAACACACCTCCCCAGTTCTCCCCGGCTGACAGCATCCGAAAGCAAGACTTGCCTTGTGCAGGTCTCTCTTGTGCAGGTCTTTATAACCAAAATGTGAGGCATAATGGAAAAATATACTGAATATTTGAATTTTTAAAATGTATTGCAGTAAAAAACCCATGGCCATGACTACCGCTCTGGAACACACCCCATTGTCCCAGCTAGGGCAGTGGCTTGGATGTGGAATGTCCCCCAAACGCCTCATGCACTCGGAGCCATGGGCTGTTGGGAGGTGAGACCTGGCTGGAGCTTGGGGCAGGACCTGGGGGGGTGGGGTCTGTGTGTTGAGATGGGGTGGGGGTGGGTGCCCGGGCAGAGCTTTCAGGCGTGTGGTATTGACTTGTGGGCCAGGGAGCGAAGCCGGGGCACCCACCCTGGGTATGGTGGGGGCCACCTGGCAGCTTGATCTAAGTAAAAGAAGAAAAGTCATCACAGCGTCCCGCTGGGAGGGCTCTGGCCTCTCCCAAGTCTCTGGACATCTACTGGCCCCTCCCTCACTCGGCTCTGCCTGAGGCGGGGTGAGCGGCTCTCCAGCCTCTGTCATGTGTGTCTCCTGTCTCTGGATGCCCATGATGGGTGCGGCGAGACCATCTAAAACTGTGAGCTAGTATGTCCTTCCTCCCATAAGTCGTGGATGTTGGGTGACTTGCACTAGGCCTTTCCATCATGTTCTGCCTTAGAGCCAGGTGACCTTGGACTGAGCCCACTCAAACCATGAACCTGAATGAAGGCTCCTCCGGGTGACACACATGTACCTCTGAGTCCGGAAAGCTGACTGCTATGCCTCCCATCCTCAGAGCAGATGTGGCCATCCTCAAGGCCCTTCTCTCTGGTCTTTGCATTTCTCCACCTGCGGCTCTCCTGCCTCCAGCCCGGCAGGTACTGGAGGACACCTAGCATGTTGACCGAAACCTGGGCACTGGTCCCCTGCCTGGTCCACAGGCTGCAATCTACTGCTCAGGTTCTCAGGTCCCAGGCGCCTGCCAGAAGCCAGTCCGGGAAGTAGCTCCCAGGCTGACTCCCACTCCTGCTCTGGCCACGGCAAGGGGTCCTCACCACTATGTCCGAGTCCCAGACCATTTCTCTAAGCGGACTGGATCCTTCTCTTCATTATTTTAGAAATCTTTCTGCACGTTCCGGATCATTGCTCTTTATGAGTGATGAGCAGGGCTGTTCGCGAGTCGTTACACATCGCTTTGCCTTGTTTATGGTGGGCCTGCTTGGCAAAGTCATGTTTGCTTTTTGCTCATGTAGCTGGGTCATCACCTGCAGAGCCACATCAGTTCCTAGCCCTGGCCAGTTGGCTGCTATACTTTTTCAAGGGCGTAGAGTTTATCATCACATGTAGTGTAAGGCATGGGTCCCTCTCCCTCTCACCTGTCACCCACCACCCAGTTCCACTCATAAAGCTATGTCTGTGGCCCAGGCCTGTCATGCCAGTGCTCTGGGAGGCTGAGGCAGGAGGATCACACATTCGAGCTCAGCCTGGGCGGCTCAGTGACTGAGCGAGACCCTGTCTCAAAATCAAAACCACAGCACAGGTTGCGGATGCGGCAGCGGGAAGGCTCTGGGCCCCGTGTCCAGAGCTGAGACAGAGCAGGTGTGGGCCTCTCCCGCACCCAGGCATCACCTCACTGACTGGGTTTTCTCCTGGGCTGTTCTGTCTCTCAGTTTTGACCTTCGGCTCTGACCCTTTGCGGTGTGACAGGAGAGGCCTCAGGTGCGCCCCTGGGTTCTGGGCTGGGCAGCAGCCTTACCTTTGCTTGGCATTGTCCTAGCAGCCACGTTCCCCCCTGGTAGACGGTGGGGTCCACTCTCCTGCCTCTGCGAACGGCGCACAGAAGACAGAACCTGGCAGAATCCAATGACGGAGACTTCTGAGTCTGAAGTATCCTGTCTCTTATCCTATGTTTGTGGAATCGTGTATGGTTTTCTTGGTAGGTCACGTTAGGGGAATTGCTTTAGCCTAAGACGCAGAGTGTTTCCCATATGTGTGTGTGGGGTCCCAACACAGCAGGAGGACGGCAGGCCAGCATGCAAAGCCGTGTCTGTATTTACAGCCACTCCCTGTCACTTGCACGATCACCCGAGCTCCACCTCTTGCCAGCTCAGTGGCACTGTGAGATTCTCACCGGAGCCCAAACCCCGCTGTGAGCTGCACATGTGAGGGATCTGGGCTGCCTGTTCCTTGGGCCACAAACTCCACGATAAACGCAGTGTGCTTGAATCATCTCGAAAACACACTCCATCCCCACTCGTGGGAAAGGCTGTTTTCAGCCAACCAGTTCCTGGTACCAAGAAGTCTGGAGACCACCTCCCTGGATTTCCACCCCAGGATCAAGGAAGAAATGAATGAACAGTGGGCATGGGTTTCCTGCCCTTGAATCTAGGGTTCCCACACTCCTGTTGTGCGTGTGGGGGCGATGCTGGCGTGCTCCGTGCTGAGACGCTGGTCTGCACAGCAGGCGAGCCCGTCGCTTTCACTGGCCGATTACACCCAGCCCGTCCAGCCCGGTCCGCAGCCTCCTGAAGCCCTGCTTCCTAAGCAGCCGCTGTTAGAAAAGACAGTGATGTTCTTCCCCCACACCCCCATCGGCGTGAATTTATTCTACCTCTGCGAGGAAGTTAGAAATAATAGGCGAAATTCTCGTGGCAGAATTCGGTGTTCTGCCATTAGGAGCCTCTTTTCCGGGGGAGAAAGCGCACACATTTACATAATTGGATTCTTATCTGAGGGAAACGCGGCCTGGGAAACCTGTGCAGCTTCTTCGTCATTAATAAACAACATGCCTTCTCCCAGAGTCTCGAGTAAGCGGAGCCACGTGGGCCAGGAAGATGACAGCCTGCCCCGTCAGCTCCGCCCGCTTGCTGGTTCCCTGGAAGGCGCTGGCCTTGCGGGGACTCTGTGGAAGGCCCCTCGTGCCTTTGCGGGGTAACTACGGGGGCAGCACAGTCGTGGCTCCCGTCCCTTCATCCCCTGCCTGGCCCTGGGTGGGAGTGGACAGAAGCCCACGTCAGCCTCCCTGCCCTTGGCTGCACCCTCCTGGGAGTCCCCAAGGTGCTCCTGCTGGGTCCCCTACCTGCCCCACTTCCCCATTGTCCCTGCTTGTTCCTCAAGGTGCTATGCGGGGCCTCTGCCCAGCACTTGGGAGCAGGCTGGGCAGGACAGCCACCTCCCACAGGGCTCACGGGGCGTGGCTGGCCCCTGGTGAGGCCTGCTGTGGTGTGTGGAGGTCCAGGGGCGTGGGACCGTGTGGGGAAATGGGCTGCTGTCCTCTTCCTGGCTGTGTCTGCATGGAGGATGGACCTCAGTGGAGGTGTCTCAGAGTCACCCTATGATGCTGGAGGGGAGGGACCTGCGTGGGGAAATGGGGTGACAGTCCCCTCCCCCAGCCATCTGTGCACGGCACCCAGAGCTGCCCAGTGGGAGAGGCCGGCCTCAGGCAGATGCGTGCCAGCTGTGTCACCAAGTGTTAGGGCTCACCTACAAGCGCAAGGACTCGGCTCTGGACAGGCGCCTCACATGGAACCTGATCAGATCATCTACACAGCTGGGCGGGTCCTGGAATGGGGTGGGAGAGATGCTGGCATGTGGTCACAGATCCCCAGGCAGCCACCAGCCCTCCAGGGACCCAGTATCTTTCCTCTGACTTTCCTGTGTCCTGGGTCCCCAAGGAGAGCTGCCGAAGCCCCGAGACCACAGCAGCCCCGGACCCATCTTCCTGCTCATCCCTGTCTTCCGCTGTGTGTCCACACGGGCGGAGTGCCACGCTTGGGGGGCACTGTGGCGGCCTTGGGCTTCGTGTGTGCATGTGTGCACACACACATGCACACAGACACACACTGCATTAGTCACTGAAAGACCCATTGTCTACAGTGAAAGGCAGAGAGTTTATGTTGGCTCATGGTTTCAGAGGTTTCAGCCCACGGGCAGCTGGCTCCAAGACAGAGCCACGACGGGAGGACACAGTAGGCAGAGCTGCCCCTCCCAGGGCAGCCAGGGGGCAAAGGAAGAAGGGAGGAGCCGGGACAGGGGTGCACCTCGGGGTCCCACCTCCAGGACCCACCTCCACCCAGGCCCACCCGAGATGAAGGAGCCGGGATCGCATTGCCTTCCACCATGCACGAGGGACCTTGGCGATGGTCTAGAGGTAAACCACATGCACTCACCTGTACACACACACTGCAAAGCCAGCAGGGTGCGAGGTGCACACAGAGTGCACACAGGCACGGCACATCCATGTGCTCATGTGGCCTCACATGCACATGCACACCCACGTGGACACGGGAAGCTGGCAGTAGGTGGGTGTGGCAGAGCCTTCACGGAGAAACCGGCATGCAGCCCCCACCACTGCCCAGGCCCGGAGGGCTGGAGCCAGGCAGGATCTGCAGCCACTGCCACTTCCTCCCTCCTCCTCCAGGCGGGCAGGACATCGTGGCCGTCTCAGGCCCTGCCCGACCCTGAGGCCGGGTGAGCAGGCGCCTCTCAGAGCTGTGCACAGCCTGGTCCTTCTCCCTGGATGCCAGCTCCCCTCTCCCCTGCTTCTTTCCTGGCTTCTTTCCTCCTGCTGCTTCTGACCGCATCCTGGGTGGGCACCAGGGCCTTTGCACCCCCTCTACCCCCTCCCGGGGTCCTGCTCTCTGCTCCCCCAGGCGTTGCCCTTCCACTCTCCAGCTCTCTCTGCAATGGAGTCATCCAGGACCCCCTAACTCCAGCCCCCCCCCCCGACCCCGCCTGTCCCTCCTGGCCATGTGGCCCCTCCTGGGCCTTAGGGCACTCTGAAGTGCCGGGATCTCTGGCCTGGAACCTGCCACTCTGCCATGGCTGCTTCCATGGCCCTGCTGTGCTGCTGTGCATGAGGCAGACCACAGGCAGACAGTCTGGCCTCCACCTGGCAAGGGGCGGGGCAAAGACGCTGTCAGCACAGAGAAAGGCCACCGTGGGGAGGCTCTGGCTGCGTGTGGTGCCATGCACTGCAGTGGCTGTCCTCCAGAGCGCAGTGTGGGTGTAGGCCGCGGGCCAGGCCAGGCCGGTCACCTTAGCTGCCCGGGAAGGGCAGAGAGGCCTTGCGCCCATGCGGATCCCACGCAGCCACAGCTTATTAAGGAGCAGACAGTATTTAAGGCCAATTTGGTGTCTGCGTTTGTCCCCCTAGGCGGGCCGCGAGCACCAACGCCGCCTTGCCGGCCAGGTTTATTGGGTTTAGACAGCTCCGCTCTGTGGAAGAGGCTTAATCGGATTCCTGCGCTCCTCCCGGGCGGGCCGTGTGTTTGTTTTCCAGACTCGCTTGCATGTATGGAAACAGACAGCTTGTACCTGCGCCAGCGCGCCGTCTGCGCTCTGGGCACGGATCGGGTGGAAATAGACTATTTTAAGGGTTCCTGGCCAGACTTGCCCGCCCCTGAGCCCGGGCCAGCTCCTGCATCTGCACCCAAGCCCGAGGTAGCAGGGGCCTCTCTCTCCTGGTGACCTTGTCTGAGACCCACTCTCAGGAGAGCCTGCAGCGCCGCCCGGGGCTGCCAACCGCGCACTGGGCGTCACAGCCGTGCAGACCTAGAGGGATCTTGTCATTGGTCGGTGTGCTCCTCAGTCCATTTCCAAAAACAGGGGTGAATTCTGAGACTGGGGTGAGGCTGATGCCCGGCCCGAGGAGGGCTGCCTCTGCCCCATCCCACCCCAAAGCCCCTGGCCACACACGTGTCCCCTGAGTGGGTGCGGCTCCAGGCCGCCTTGGCATAGCTACTTCCTACCTCAGAGTGCAGTGGTGAGCTCACAGAGGCCCGGCACCCATTCTGCTGGCAGACTGGGCACGCGGTTCACGTGCAGCGTCCTCACAAGCTGTCACCTCTGCGTGTGGCTGTGGGGAACTGCCTGCTGAGTGCGCGCAGCATGCCAAGGACAGCGCCACCTGGGGACCGCTTCCCCAAGGAGCACGCTGGAAGATCTGCCCGCCACAGGCATCAGCAGAGGTCCAGCCATGAGGCCAGGGCAGGACCAGCCAAGGAAAGGGCAGCAGCAGTGCCAGCCCATTGCGTCAATGCCAGAGGCTGCATCCAGCCCTCTGCCTGACGTTGTCAATAAAGTGGCACTGGAACCAGGCCTGGTGGCACGTGCCTACAATTCCCCAGCCTTCCGGAGGATGAGACAGGCAGATCTCCTGTTCAAGGCCTACTTAGAGGGAACCGATCTCAAAAACAACAGCTGTGTGACACACTTTATTGGGCACAGCGCCGTTCCTCCGGTTAACCATTCCCTCTTGCCTGTCACCCCTCCAGCAGCAGTGGGCTTGGGTAAGGTGTGGCAGAGAGCCAGCGGTACGCGCGCCCTCCCGACCTCCAGTCTGCCCTTGACAGAACACACCACCTGCCTTGAACTGCTCCCCGCCGTTCCTGCGCCTGCCCCTCTGCAGAACAAGAGCACTCGCTGCTGGTTTCTGGGCACCTTGGACATCTTGCAGAGACCTCGGGAACCACACGCGTGTCCTCTTGAGATCCCACCGGAGTGGAGTGCCCCGCTGGGGGACGGAACAGAAGTCAGGCTGAGCACATGAGGTAGAAGACCCGAGTAGCAAGAAAAGAAAACAGCACGAAGTCCGAGCGTATAGATGAAGGCCTCCATGGCAAAGGCTCGTTTCTCCTTTATCGAAGACCAGGGCTCTCCAGCCCAGCGATGCTGCTCCCTAGGCAGTGGGGCCCTGCAGCCCTGTGCCAGCGGGCAGCGGGTTTGGGTCAGAGATGAGCAGAGTGGTCAGTGGAGGGTGGGTGCCACCCCCAGGAGGCACAGTGGGGCAGGGACCTGGCCAGCGCCCCGAGGAGCACACCCACTTAGTGCCTGGGACATTTGGTAGCCTCCTCCCGGCAGGGGACTCTGGGCCAGCAACCGTCAGGCACCTGGGTGTTGACATGACCACTTGGAAATAGAGTGCTGGGCCAGGCTCTAGTCCTGATTCCCGGTTTGGCCAGGACAAGGGATGGGACTGCAGCTCGGTACCCTGTGGCCTCACCTGCGTGTGACCAGGGGACCGTGTTAACCTGAATCACACAGGGACAGGCCGACGCCCACAGCCACATTGCCTAGGCTCAGGCCCAGCTCATGCTGGTGTGCCTCGGGGTGGGGTCTTGCCAGCATCCTGCCTGCCTTGGGTGGACACAGTCCCTGTGCAGGCACAAGCCTTGGCTGGCCATCGAGGTGTCCACTTCTTTCTGCTCTAACGGAGCCTGTGGCCCCCTGCTTTGCCAGCCAGGACGCAGCTTACAGGAACAAACCACCCCACCCAGGAACCTCCCCTACACCCAGCCCGCTCCTCAGTGACAGCAGGCTCGCTGACTTCTGTGAGTGTCACCCAGTCCCTCCGCCCAGGGTGTTGGAGCAACACGGGGATCCCCCAGCACCAAGAGCTCACCACACCCCCACACGCTCCCTCCTTCTAAGCCCCTTGTTAAATTAGACTTGGAGAGATGTTCGGGACAGGACTTATACACAATCCATCTGTTGTTAAATTACTTGATTTTGTTTGATTTTAGTAGCAAAGTAATTAGCCTACTGAGCATCTAATTATTGTCCAGGCACACGTCTGGGATCAGCCCTGCGCACGGCAGGAGATTAGGAAACTATAGCCTCTGGGCTCAGCCTCGGGATGTAACAATAACAGGTGGAAATTAGTTATTTTCTTTCCATAGGGCCCAAAGCTCCCAACCTCAGGGTCTGGCTGCTACTTTTTCAGGGCTCTGCTTCTTTTGAAAAGCAACAATGTTTCTGATTGAAAGTTGACTCAGGAAACAATAACTCCCAGCTCAAGGACAAAGAGCTCTCTAAACCAAAGTAAACAGGGTAAATCTTTTATCTCTGGGCTCTTGGAGATTAGGGCAGGATCCTTCCCTCCCATGTATTAAAGGGGACGAATTGGCTTGTCTGCAGCAGATGCGGTCCTAGGGACATCTAATTAGAGAGATACGCAGATAAACGGGCTGCTTTATGACGTATCTCATCACGGAGGAGTCGGCCTTGCCAGGGGTGCCGTGTGCGCGGGGAGAGATTTCTATCTGGAAGCCACTCTGATGATTCTGGAGAACAAGCCGCCCTCAGGCTCCGGTTCTTGGCAAGTGCCACCTAAAGTGCTGTCCTTTGGCTGGTGAGGGATCTGGGGAGTGTGGTCCGATCGTCCTTGGCCAGAGGCCTTCCTGAGAGAAGGGGAGCCCCACCTCAAAGCCTGCCTGGGGGCAGTGTGGATGTGTGTGGGGGAGATAGGTGGGTGTGGGTGGGTGTGTGGATGGGGGTAGGTTTGGGGGTGTGGGTACTGGGATCAAGCCCCCTGCAAGAGTCCTAGACTACAGCCTTGGCCTGTTTTTGGTTTTGATTTTGAGATGGGTAAGCTGGTGGGTTCCCAGCCCCGGCTCAAGCTCGCCCTCCTCCCCCTGCCTCGGCCTTCCAGAGTGCTAGGTTTACAGGCTTGTGCTGCCCAGCCCGGCTTGTTGTGAGAATTTGTGAGGAAGTCCCTTGGGTAAAGTCTCGTGACTCAGTGACTCAGTCCTGGCTCCCCCTACTCAGAGGCCGGCAGGCGGCTGTGGGCAGCTGCTGGCTGGACACCAGTTCTGAGCTCAGCCCACCAGCCTCGTGGGGTCGGGCAGGATGGGAGTGCTGGCACATGCCAGAACCCCCAACCCCTGGCAAGCACAAGTGCAGCAGCGTGGTCACCCTGGAGACCCGGGTCACCCCAGCTCCCCTCCCCCCAGGAATGAGTTCAAGTTTTGAGGACATATTACATCTTCATTTGTGGACAGAGAGAAGTGGGCCACTGGCCTCTGAGTGGCCCTAGCCTACTTCTGAGAGGAGACCCTGGGGCTGCTGGTTGGGGTGCTGGACCACAGTACTCAGCCCCTCTCTGCTCAGGAGTGCCCCCCCACCCCACCCCCAACTCCACCCCCACCCCCCCGGCCAGGCTGGGAGCTCCAAGCTCAGGGCCAGCCCGACCTCCACAAGGAGATGGTCCTGATGGCCAGGTGGCTCTACTGCTGTAAAGCCAGGTCACCCCATGCCCCTTCTACCCTGGGACAGGCAGGCGGAGTCGTGTCCCCAAGCTTCCGGAGGATGAGCCGCGGCCCAGGTTGCGGAATGTGGCTGCCGTGGGGAGTGAGGTCAGCCCAGCGTGTCTGTCAGCCTCTTTCCCATCCCTAGGACAAAGCACATGGCACCTGCCGCTTAGAGGAGGAGAGATTATTGGCCCACGGATTTCCAGGGTTCAGTCCGTGCTTGGCTGGCTCCACACGGCTGGTGGAACGGTGTGGGGAGGGCAGCTGCCCAGCCCGTGGCAGCCCGGGGGTGGACAGGGAAGGGAGGAGCTGGGGACCGCAGCAGGCCCTTCCTGGTCACACTGGTGACTCGCCTCCCAGGCCTCACCCCTTAACACAGGATTTGGAGGCCGTGATATCTGAGCCTAACTGTCCCAGCCCAGTGCGTGGTAAGCACAGCTGTGTCTCCACTGGGGCTGGTGGTGGCATCTTTCCCTGCAAAGAGAAGTCACCTAAAGAGACCTAGCCATACAGTCTGTGGACAGGCACAGCCTTCTCCATGTGGGCGAGAAACAGCGGCAAAGCCAGCAGGGAGGGTCCCAAGGTGGCCACTGTCCATGGTGGCCTTTCTGGAGGGCAGCTGGAAGGCAGCACACTGACCCACGGTCTCTGGGCCTGCGAGCTCAGGGCAATGTGGGCATTCGGGCCAGTGAGCACAGCAGGGTAGTGCACGGAGACTTTCACCTTTTTGTTTGTTTCTGAGGTGCTGGGGATAGAACCCCAGGGCCCAATGGGCTAAGCAAGCTGCACACAGGGCAGGAAAGGGCTTTGCTCAGACAAGTGCAGGTGGAGGAGGCGGGACGCACGGGTGTGGGCGGCAGGGGGACCCACCCATGTGGCCGGCTCTGCCCCACCTTGTCCTCGGGCTCCCAGAGGGCCTGGGCCAAACACCAGCAGCGGAAGGGAATAACAGCCTTCCCTGGAGGGAGCAGCCCAGCCCAGCATGCGAGGGTCACCTCTGCCTCAGCGCCCACTGCAGGGCGGCCCACGGGGGAAATGTGGGCATCTGCAGGGGCCTGAAGAGTGCTGCTGGCACCCACAGCCTGGTCAGGACACAGCATCTCCACCCCACACTCCGAGAAGCGCCCGAGGACACTTGGGAAATCCCACCTCTCTCCCCTTCACCCATGGGACAGTGAGGGGTGGGGGATCTCTATTCCCTGATGCCACAGGCTGCACCTTTCTTGTTGCTCTTGGAGGGGAACCCAAGGCCTCACTCATGTTGGCCAAGCCCTCTGTCACTGAGCTACGTGCCCAGCCCTGTGTGTGTGTGTGTGTGTGTGTGTGTGTGTGTGTGTGTGTAGAGACAGGGTCTGGCTAAGTTGCCCAGGCTGCCAGCCTGTGATCCTCCTGCCTCAGCCTCCTGAGTATTACAGGTCTGTAGCAACATGCCCAGCTCTTGGGAGGCACTTAGGATTGTTTATAGCCTATCTGCCAACATCAGGTGAGTGTGGGTGTACACGGTGCACGGGCCACACGTTCTCCTGATACTGGCACCAGCCTGGCTCTCTCCTCCGGGGCCAGATCCACCCCTGAAGGCACCAGCCAGCACGCAGCGAGCAACACCAGGAGCTGCCGGATTGCCCTGGCAGAGAGGCTGGGGCAAAGCGAGGTGCTGCTTGTTACAGTACAGGATGCAGAGCGGGCAGGGAGGCTGCCGGTGAGTTGGGACCCAGAGTGGGCAGAAGATAACGATTTGATTAGGGTGAGAGTATGCCGGGTCAGGAGTGCGGGTGGTCAGGGTCTAAGCCTGGAGGGACGGGGGCTGAGGAGTGAGACAGCTAGGGGCCAAGGCAGTTCTAAGGCCCTGGGGAGCTGCAGAGCCAGGCCCTTCAGAGGCCGCCACCCTGGTCGCAGGTGGGGCCCCAGGGACTTCCCAGCCAGCACTGGTGTCTTTGCACTGACCTGTGTGCCGTGAGGCAGATTCTGGGGGAGTGGCAGGGGGGCAGGCAGGTGTGGACAGGGACCAAATCTGTAAGATTCTTCAACACAGAGGGAGGATCAGGGTCCAGCCAGAGTGCAGAGAAGCAGAGGAGCCCCACCCAGCTCCCAGGAGTGGTCTCCAGAGGGGGCGAGGCTCGGGTAGGGCTGCTGGTGCTACCCAGGGTCCTGGCCCTCGGTCCTGAGGCCAGGGGTCCTCATCTTTCTCTGGGGGCTGCAGCACTTGGGCTGACTGTGGGGCAGGCAGCAGGTCCCCCTGGAGCCCCAGGAACCCTCCCTGACCTCCATGGGGGCAGGAGGCCCAGACAGTCTCCCCCTGGAGGACCTGGGGTCATCAGGGCACATGGACTAGGCCTGCTGTGTTCTGTCCTCTGGGAGTGAAGGTGGCAGAGTTACCAGGGCCTCCCAGAGAGAGAGGACCATCTTCTGGCACGACACTGTCCCAAGGAGCCAGGGCACCTGCCACCGCAGCCCCACATCCCCAGGCCCTTCCCCTTGCCCCCCCTCTTGGGACTGGACGGGTGTGCAGCTGCAGCCCCTTGAACAAGGCTCCTGCCCACCCCCACACTCACAGACAAGTGCCCCTCGTCCTGTGTGACTCTGACCAGGGCGTTTCCCTAATCTGGACCCCAGCTCTAATTTACACCTCCCCAACATCGGGGCGGGGGTGGAGAGCGTGAGCCAAGCCGAGTTGGTCCCCTGGCCTGCAAAATCAATCCGTCCGTCAGTCAGCCCTACAAAATTGAAAGGCACCAAAACACAGAACGTCTGACCCAGAGGGGAGCCATGCAAGTGGTCTTAAGACAGCAGTTTAATTGGACGGCTTGGGCAGGATGTGTCCTCAAGCCAGATATAAATTTTAAGGGTTTCCAGTTAACAGGTTGTCAGTAGTAATCTGTGTTTTCTCACCCAAAATGTAAATGTACCTGTGTGTGTGTGCCTGTGTGAGCAATGTCAGTGTGTGTGTGTGTGTGTGTGTGTGTGTGTGTGTGTGTGCATGTGCAAACATGGAGCAGCTGAGTACCTAGGACAACAAGCGAAATGAACTGAAGCTCCCAGGACTTGAGAAATATGGACCAAATCCCCGGAACTGTGAAACACGGGAATCTTTCCTCCTTTAAGTGATAGGTGTCAGGAATTGTGTCCCAAAGCTGACTCTCTCTCTCTCTCTCTCTCTCTCTCTCTCTCTCTCTCTCTCTCTCAAAGCTGAGTTTGCAGTATCCTCGTCCTGTTCCTAGCCAAGAGTGCTTGTGCCAAGGCCCAGGAAGTAGCCACAGCTTTCTGGGGCGTCACCAGTTCAGCCCAGAGCAGCAGTGCCTGCGGCCATGGCTCCACCTGGACACAGCTCTGGGACGGCCTTGCCCACTGGTGGTCAGGGGCCGCCAGGGCCTGTCGTGTCCTCTCACCTCAGCAGCCCACCGGGCATCCTCCCCAGCAGACGGGTCCACAGGAGCAAGAAAAGCACAGGCGACGTGAAGGAGAAGCCCAGGGCCAGCAGAACAGAGCTCCGGAGGGGCCCTGTGTGCACAGCCCACAGCCGTAGCCGACAGAAGCAGTGGCTCCTGACTCTGCTTCCCGGGGTCATTCCAGGTGGCCCTGACACTGACGTGCTGCTGAGCGCTCTCCTGGCCTTCGCATCACGTTCTGTGCACTCCGTCTCGGCAGGGAGGAGGGAGCTGGGATGAGGACGGCAGCGCAGTCCCGTCGCCGTGAGCTCCACACAGCAGCTCCTTGCCGCTGCCCACCCAGCTCCCCCAGCCACACAGACAACAACAAGAGTGGGCGCTGGTGCCTGTGCAGGTCCAGCTGCCTCCACCTCCCGGAGCCGCGTGAGTTCATCCCAGGTCTCCATCTGAGCCTTGGCCTCTGTTTCCTCTTAGAACCCCCAGTGAGAGTAGGCTGTCATCACGCCCATTCCACAGCTTGGTGTGTCCTTGAGAGCATCACTTCAACCACTGCAGGCCAAGGGTCTCAGCTCCTGTACCTGGCTGCCCCCATGGAAGCCAAGGAACTCGCTGTGGAACAGCCCAGAGCCTGCCAGAAATAACCTAAGGTAGCGAGATCAAAGGTAAGAAGGGTGACTTCAGCCTCCAAGAACTGCCGGCTAGGCCTGACAGTGCTGGATCACACGTCAGTCCTGGGGTGAAGCAATTTGAGAGACTGCCCTGGCACCAGTGTAGGAAACAGTCGAGCTGAGCCTCTGCCCAACCCCAAACCGCTTTCTCTAAGAGAGCTATATCCGCTTCCTAAGCCAAGGCCGTGCCACCTTTCAGGGTCTGTTCCCAGCGTCTCCCTGTTGAGTCCTGGGTGAGAAAAATGGAGCAGTGTGTGGGACATCTAAGCAGTATGGTCATCGCTATCACCACCACCATCACCACGGTCACCACCATCACTACCACCCGCGTAACCCTGAGGAGCACGAAGGGCGACCTGAGTGAAGAGGAGGCTTCCCAAAGCCTGAGCAGGAAGTGAACTTTCTCGGTCACGGGCCCATACGCCTCTTGGCTCAAGCAAACGCCCCTGAAGTGGGTGTAGCTCTGGGCACCGGTGATCTGGTGGTGCACCCCCGTGGTGGGTTTCAGCTGATTCTGCATGACACAGAGGCACAGCGCAGTGACTTCAGGGCCCAGGGTCACAAGTGCCCAAGGCAACTTCAGGACTTGGTATTGTGGTTTGGATCTGGAACGTCCCACAAAATCTCATTTGGGTGTTACGGAGTGCCTGTGGAATCATGAGCTGTTGGGAGATGCCTGGTCTGGAGGGGTGGATTGCAAGCATGTGGATGGGGTTAAAGGGGTATGGATTGGATAACAGGTATGTGGGTTGGATTACAGGCATGTGGTAGACTAGAACCATACCTGGAAGGGGTGGAGCACTGAGGCCGGACCCAGAAGGAGGTACTGGGACAGAACCTGGTAATATGTATTTGATGCCCCCTTCCTTCTGGGACTTCACCTCCCCCCTGACATGCACCTTCACTGTTGCCGGCTATCCCTGAGTTGACAGTGACCCCCTGAAGCTGAGCTGAAATGAAACTTTTCCTCCCCAAATTTGTGAATGTTGGGTATTGAATTACAGCAATAAAAATGTTAACCAAGACATGCGATCAGTGTGCTGTCCTGGGGCAGGCTTCTCTCTGCCTCCTGTCCTCAGGGTCCTCACAAGAAGCTCAGGGTCCTCACGGGAAGCTCAGGGTCCTCACAGGAAACTAATGGTCTTCACAGGAAGCTCGGTGTCCTCACAAGAAGCTCAGGGTCCTCACAGGAAGGTCGGGGTCCCACAGGAAGCTCAGGGTCCTCACAGGAAGCTCATGGTCCCCACAGGAAAGTCAGGGGCCTCAGGAAATGGCGTCAAGGGCAGCGAGGGGAGATGGTGCTGGGGAGAAGTAGGTAAAACGCTAAGGATATGAGAAGACACACAAGGCACCAACTTTGTAGATCCCAGGAGGCACCTGCAATCCCCGCGCTCCAGAAGGCTGAGGTGGGAGGATCACGCATGCAAGCCCAACCAAGGTAGTTTAGCAATCCAGCATGATCTTGGCTCAAAATAAAGGAGAACAAGTGTGATGATTGCAATAATGGTGGCAGAGTGGCCAGAGACCAGTACTACAGGCCAGTGAGCCCACACCAAGGACATGGCATGTCACCCGGACCCTGCATTGCCCCTCAGTGAGCACCCTGCCCCCCTCCTCCCCACTTCCTCCTTTCCTCCCACCTCCTCTACAAAGCCTTCCTCTCTACCCTCCTGCCACCCTCCGGTCCCGGCTTCTGCCCTCTGTGCCCCAGGAATGGCCTTAGTCTCCTGACATGAAAGAAAACATTATGTGTGCAGTGCCAAGAAAAATTCCTTTCAAATCTATTGGGAACCACTTTCTCTGTGTTTTTTAATTTAATGAAATATTAAAGATGAAAACATATTTTTATCACTTCAAATTTTCTAGCAGGCCCCACCCCCTCACTGTTTGCTCAGGTCTTCCCGTCTGGCTCATCAGCGGAGGCTTCTGCTTCCCTCCGTCACAGTCTGCGCTCTTCTGATGTAATTGCTGTGCCCCGTGCATAATGGTTTTAAATCAGAGGTTATTACCAGTCCTGGAGCCTAACAGCTTATTGTTGGTGCAGGAAAAAAAGTGGCTCGTTTTTGTTTATTTACTTTCTTTCCAGCAACCTTTAAACACACACACATGAGCGCACACGAGCACACACACACACACTTTAAGACTATCAAACCTTGTTCTGTTAAGTTCCGAGTAGAGGAGAAACAAGGCTCTGGGGTCAATGGAAGCAGACGTCTCAGGGGAGTTAGTGACTGTGCTCTCCTGCCCATGCTGGTCCGGCTCAGAGGCTCAGGATTACAGGCATCCGTGGGGTTCATGCTGTGGCATGGGTGGGGGTGGCCAGGTGTGAAAATAACAGACCTGAAGCTATCATACCTTGGGCTGAGCTGTGGGCACACAAGCACTGTTATGGTTTGGATCTGGAAGGACCCTCCAAGCCCCATGGTATATAGAAGTTGCAGATTACCTGTGGAATGGGTGGATCCCTGGGGCTGTGGTGGATTATTGGGCATTTGAAGGATCGTTGGGAATGTGAGGGATCACTGAGTATGTGGGGGATCTCTGAGGGTGTTGGGGATCACTGGGACTGTGGGGGACACCTGAGAGTATGGGAATCACTGAGGGTGTGGGAGATGATCACTGGGAGTGTGGGGGACACCTGAGGGTGTAGCCTGGAAGGATACACTCTTGCCCCAGGTTCTCCCCCAGCCCAGATCACTCTTCTTGAGATGCTGTGAGCCATTGTTCTCTGCCAGACCCTTGCCCCCACCGACAGCCACCTGTGAACTTAGATCTTCTGAAACTCTGAGCTGAAGCAAATCTTGCCTTCCTTAACTTGTGTGTGTCGGGGATCCCAGCGAAGAAAAGTGACTGAGATAAGATACCTGTCCCCAAGGGAGGCAAGCACAGCTGCCCACACCAGCCTCAGGTTCTGCAGGCCCCAGTGTCCCCAGGCCCCGGGCAACAGGTTGTCTTCTGAGCAGAGCGGGTCCACAGTAGGTTTAGAAACCCTTAGTCTGGTGTCCACCCACCAGGGCCAAGGCAGCCCTGTAAGGAATGGGACGGCTGCAGTGGAACCAAGGAAGGGTGCAAATAGGCGATTTGCATAAGAAGAGACAGGAAAGGAAGTTCAAGATGGAGTGAGCCTGTGTGGGACTGATGTGCTGTCCTACACACATGTGTTGGGCAGGGAGTGGAGCCCTGTCCCATGAGGCGGATGCTGGCCCATCACACGGACAGCGACTTCAGACTTGTTCTCCTTTCCCTGGAAGGGAACAGGAGTTACCAGACCCCTCCTCTGTGGCTGAGGAGCCCCAGCATCGCAGGTGGCCTGGTGGGGTCTGCACACGGCACAGCTCATTCAGGGTGGGATGGGAGCCTGGGGACCCTGGCGAGGCTCTGCAGCCCCTTCCCCTCACCCTCCAGCCACTGCAGACAGGACCAGCCCCCCGGGACCCTTTCCTGTAAATCAAAGTGCGTCCTATTCCTTTTGCAGAAACCATCTCAGTCCCCACCCTCAATGGCCCTTGCCCTGCCCCATGCCCACACGAGGTCATCCGGCACATGTGCCCAGGCTGCGGTGCCTCTGAGGGCCCCATTCCCTGGGTGGGGGTTAGGGGGACAGTGGAGCTCCCTACCCTTCTCAGATCTGGTGCCTCCCAGCAACGTTGGCCCACAACAACAGGATCCCAGCTTAAGCGGGCACTGCAGGGCCCTGGGGAGCAGGACAGCTCTGAGACTGAGGGGAATGGGCAGCGTGTGAGGCTCCACCCTGGACCCCAGATCTGAAGGGAGCAGAAGGTGCTCCAAGAAGAGAGAACAGGCTGCAGGCCTGGAGGCAGCCCTGAAAGCAACCTCCCTGAGCAGGCCGAGTGCTGGGGTGGCTATGCGGGACATGCAGGGCTGATTCAATCCTGTGTGGGGTGCTAGGGACCTGATGTAGACCCGAAGGGCCCCACAGGATAGGGACCTGCCCAAACGCTAACTGCGGGTGCACACAGCGCCACCCAATTGAGCCCCGGAGCAGGACGTCAAAAGCTGCCCCCAGGGCCCTCACCTGTAAGCTGAGACAGCAGCCAGTCTGAGCCTCCATTTCCTGGGGGCGAGGCCAGTTGAAAAAAGGTTAGGGGCGTGTGGCCTTTGTCTGTTTTGGACAAGGCAAAGGTTAGTGTCCCTGTGACCTTTCCATGACAAAGGGCTCTCCTCCCCACCCCTCCTGGCATCAGATGCCCAGGCTGGCAAGCCCTATGTAATTCTAGTTGCCCTGTGGAGCTGCTGGGCCACATGCCCTGCCCAGAGGCCTCCTTGAGACCCAAGAGCTATTGTCACAGCCCAAGGAGGCAGACCCCGAAATGCCAAGGTCGGCCACCGGACAGGGGCAGCTGCTACAGCCTGCAGGGAGCTGGGTGGGATCCAGGCCCAAGAGGCAGGTGTGCTGGGCTCAGTCAGGGACAGTTCCTGAGGCCAGCTCTGCTCAGAGGGAACCTCGTCCACCAGCGCCAGGAGGCGGCTATGGAGACGGCCAGGATCCAGCCTCTCGGGCAGCCCAAGCCACTTTGGGACGCTGGTCTTCGGAGGCTCCTGTTGTAGAAAGATGTGATCGTTGCTGTTCAGCTGTTAGACGGTGATGGACAACCTGTGAGCCCCACGGCCACGGTCACCTGCTCAGAGTGGTGTGTCCCTGCTTCTCTGCAGAGAAGTGACACTAGGGATGGCACAGATGGGTAGTCTGAGGGTGTGCCCTGAGGGATGCCATCCTGTCCCCATGCCAGGCTTGCTGTCAGGGTGGGGATGAGGGTGCTGCAGGTGAGGATGTGGGGTGTCTGTGGCACAGCATGGTGGACCCAAGGCCCATGCCAGGTCCACAGGGCCAGGATCCCACTTGGTACCCTGAGTTGACGCTGATCACTGGTGACCTGAAAAAGGACAGGGGGATGTTTTGCAGGTCCAAAGGAGCACCCAAGCTAAGCTCATAATCACAAGTCCCAGACCCCAGAAGGAGGACCCGGTCCCCACAAAAGCCTGTGTACCAGGACAGGACCCTGCCTGGACCCTGCCTGGACCCCTTCCCTGCTGGCCTCTCTGAGCACTTCCACCCAGGGCGGAGCTTGGGCCTGACTCACTGGTGGATGTTTCTGGTGTGGCCCCTGCTGCCGGGGGCCCAGCTCCGCCTGTGTGCACCGCAATTGCAGGTGGCCGGGGTCTTCTTTCCCAGCCCAGTGGCCTCCGTCCTGTACTTGGCCCTCTGTCGTGTCTAACAACCTGGGGAGCTCTGTGACTCATCTACGGGGCTCTCAGGGGCCTCCTCCGCAAGCTGCTGGGCTAGGCTGAGGCTGGGGCGCAGCTCAGAGAACAGGACCCGGAAGCCTGGGTGCCCCCTTGAGGAAAGGGTAGCTTGGAATTTAATCTAAATCAGAATGAGGATGAATTGTGCGTCCCAACTCCACACATTTCTCAGCAGAGACTATGGGAAGCCGTGCTTTGGGAGATCCCACCCTGGGGTGGGTGCTGATCTACAGGCCCCATTCCTCTGGGGCCCCAGAACTGAGGGAGAGGGGTAGGGAGGGGAGGGTGGAAGGGCAGCCCTGGACGGAGGAGGCCCTTGCTGAGGAGTGCTGGCTTGGAGCGTCCTGAGGCATGGGTGTCCTGCCTGCTGCCCCTCCGGAGGCCTCGCAGGCCCAGAGTTGACCCCAGAGCTGCAGACACCTGAGGGACAAACCCTGCAGCCCTGGCCTGGATGGCACCCACAGCCCCCACTGTCCACGGGGCCCGGGAGGCCGTGAGGGGCTGCCCCTGCCATCCTGTCCCCCATAGCCCTGCACACCACAGCTCTGTCACCCTGGTAGACCCACGCCATTCCCTGGTGGCTGGGATCAGCAGCCACAGCCCTGTCCAGTGGGGTGGAAGTAGCTATGGACAGTACTCGATGCCCGGCGGCCTTCACTTGCTCCATGGTGAGGGCATAGTAACAGAGAAGGACAGTACCACAGGGCTACTGTATATGGGCTTTGCCTGGGGTCCCACCCTGGGTGAGGACTTCTCACTTTCACCACTACGGTGGCTGTGAGGTGACAGGTCGGGCTCCCCTGGTCCTTCCCACCTCTCCCTGTGCACATCCATGTCCTCAGGCATCCAGGGCCCTGAAGCTGTACATATTTCACACCTAGCCCCTCTGCCATCTTACAGCCCCCAGCCTACCCACTCTCGCACCCCCTCTCCACATCTGCCCTGTCTCGCTGTCCTGTCACAGGGCTTGGCCCAGCTCACTGAGCCTTTGGGGTGTGAACTCCAACCGAGGGTCCCCGGGGTCAGATCCATAGAGGCAGAAGGAAAGGGCCGGACCTCTAGGCACACCATGTGGGGCCCTCTCCTGATGCCCCTGCCAGGGGACCCACGCTGGTGGAACCTGCACCCTGGCGGAACCAGACGCACAGCTCTGTGGTGGTGACGCACTGGCCCTGTCATCGTCCAGGTGGAGCTGCGTAAGGGCAGCCCCGAGGGCCTCCACTGGCGGATGTGGATGTCCCTGCAGCCCCGCGCTGTCCTGGCCTGCACCATCCCAGCAGCCGCCTCCGCCTGCTGGCATCCAGCCTGTGCCCGTTGTCAAGGAAGGGGGGGACGCGTTGCTCCTGCATTCCCAACAGGCTGGGAATTGTGTGGATTATGAATATCAGCTCATGGGTGACAGGTGACAGACGTCGCTAACCTTCGGCTCCAGACTAAAATAACACGGTATTGACCCTGCTCGGAAAGGATCCCGAAATAGAAACTTCAATACTGCCTGCCGTAACTGACAGTTAAAAATCCAATAGCTCTCCCCGCTCGCAGACCCCCGAGTGTGTGTGATCAGGCTGACTGAGAGCCAGGTCTCGCCAGGGATGAGCAGAGGGGGCAGGTGAGCACCAGCCCGGGCGGGAAAGGGCTTTTGTCGGGAGGTAGAGATGGGTCCTTTCCAAAGCCACAATCTCAAGCCACACGACAGGACCAGCGAGGTCCCGCACTCCTGTGGGCCCCACGTGACAACCGCAGATAGGGGACTGCCTGTCACACCTGCAGCAAAAGGGAGCGAATCAGGCATGGGCATGTCCCCGAAGGCCCACAGCTGTCCTGTGGGGCAGAGCAGCAGGCACACAGCCACCTGGGACAGAAAGGACCGAGTGAGCTTAGCAGCTGGGGAGGAAAAGGGGCAAACATAGCATAAAATGTGGGAAAGAAAAAAAGGTTACAGGAGGGGCAGCCACGTCCTGTGACACCAGGGATCCAGCCCGACACCCCCGGCCCGGTTCAACTTCTGGTTTTTGAGACAGGGTCTTGCTAAGTTGCCCAGGCCCGGCTGGAATCGGCGATCCTCCTGCCTCTGCCTCCTGGAGCCCTGGGGTTAGAGGCCTATAATCCTGGCTAATTATTTTTTAAAGAACAAACAAAATAACAGTAAACAAGTCTTTGAGTCTTCAGAAAAGAAGTCAATGGTTATGTTTTCCCTTGATAGAGCCAAGTGTGGGGGAAGCCTTGCGCCTGGCAGTGCCAGAACACAGGATGCACCGCCGCAGCTAGGAGAGGTCAGCTGCCACCAACAGCTCTCCAAGGGGAAACTGGGAGCCCAGAGAAAACGTCACATAGACACGGAGCCAGTCAGCCCAAGGGACCAGCTGAAGGCAGCCGTGTGCCGCCGAAGGAGGGCCAGGGGCTTCAGGGATGGAGGATCAACTCGGGACCAACCGCGGTCAGGGATGGAAACGGGAGGACAGAGGTTGGGCAGTTGCTGGTCCTGAGCAGCTGTCTGTGTCCACCCACCACAGCGCAGCCTGCGTATGCGGCAGGAGAGCCCAACTAGCACAGGAAACCAACACCTCCATCCTCCATCCTGGGAAGTCTTCTAATTGTGAGAGGAGACCAGGAGACTGATAAATTGAATTTTACTTCTTCACACTATTGTGTGAGGCTTCCATGGGCATCCGTGGTTGCCCGGGACCCCGGGAGCCCTCGTCCCTCTGGGCGCCCTTCTGCCTAGCCCTGTCACACACCTGCAATGCTCCAGAAGTCGCCTCCAGTGGGTCTCGTGGTGACAGCTGTATTCCCCAGTACCTAGGACTTTTTCTCTTGTTTGCAATTGTAGCGTATGAAAAGTATTATGAGTGTGCCAAAGTGAATTACATGCACACTTGTGGTAAGCTGACATCCCTGTAGAGAGGAGGCAGTCAGGGAAGGTTAGCTTGTCCTGTGGCTTCAGGGGTTCAGCGCACGGCCAGCAGACACAGCATGGTAGACGGGCCTGGGGGACGACAGCCGCTCACCCCAGGGCAGCCAGGAAGGAGAAGAGGCAGGGAGGAGTGGGCGAGAACTCACCTTCCACTTCTCACCAGGCCCTGCCTCCTGAACTAAGACTCCTAGGGGATACTTCTGGTGGACACCCTGGCAGAAGTGTCATGGGAGTGGCAGGAGGAGGCCTGGGGACAGACAGCCGGGTATGGACAGGGAACTGGGGACAGGCAGCTGGGGCTGGGGATGTTGGAGGGTCCGAGCCTGGGACACCAACTGAGGCCCAGAAAAGCAAGAGCCTGGCGGCAGGGGAAAGCCAGGGGCCAGCAGAAGCACTGGCCAAAGCTGGGCTGGGCCCTCTCCTGACCTCGGGCAGGCCTGGGGACAGTGGAGTCCACGTGGCTCCCGTCTGCTGGGTTCTCTGGTCGCCCTGCTTGGGTGCTGGGCCTGTGGGCAGCACGGCTGGCAGGGGACAGTGCTTGCCTCTTGCGCTGGGACCAGTGGAGAGCCACTGGAACTTCGAGAGGCCAGCACTGAGCCCAGCCCAGGGCCACTGCCCAGAGGGCTCAATGGCCCCTACGCCCCTGTGAACAGATGTCAGGAGGGACCAGAGCTGGGGAGAGCTTTAGAGTGGGGACCCTTAGCCCAAGCATCTGTGCCCGACTGTGGGTCAGCTGCCCTTCTGGAGACAGGAGGAAGGGACACGCAGAAGGAAGGTGGCAGGCCGGCCACTGGGGACCCTCGGGAGGCCATCAGAAAGGGTACGTGAGCTCTGAGCTGAGCAGTGGTGGACAGCCTGGAGCAGAAGTGCCTGCGCTGTGGTTTGAGGCCCTGCAGGTGGACTCAGGGCCTCATCTGGGGATTCACGGGTCATTCCTGCACTGGGAGGGCAGGACCATGACCCCATGGGGAAGGACGTGGGGCAGGGTGGGGCTTTGTTCTCCAAGATCCCCTCCTCTTCTGAGTCCAACTTTGCATACGTGAAAATCCGCTCGCTCATCCTGGGGTCAGCGCGCGCGTGTCCCCTGGTGACAGCATCTGCCCCCTCCCCGGCCCGTCCTCCCTGCTCCACAGGAGGTGCCACCCCCTTCCGTTCACTCTGGGCCCTTTTCTCTCATCCCCCTGCTCGTTTGGAGGACCCTCCTTGGGGCTGCGGCCCGGCGACCCCATGGTGACGCCATGCTGGGGCTGGGCCGGCCGCAAAGGCGGACTTGGTCAGACTGGTTCCAAACCTCCCATTTCGCGTTCGCCTGAAGCTGTGTGCTTGACTTGATTTCTTTTAGCATTTATGGAAATTGTTTTTGATTTTTTTTCAGATAAAGGGACAAGGAGTACATGGTTGCAAAATGCAATTGACAGTAAGTGCTTATTATGTAATTATGGATTCCTTAATATGCATATTTTCCTCTGCGGTTGGTAGCAAGGAAATACATAATGACTGAGGTTTAAAGAATATTATCTGCAGAACCTTCTGCCTGCTGACAGCAGAGAGGGTCGGGCCCGGAGCGGGGCAGGATGCATGGCAATGCCAAGTCCAGGACCTTGGGGAACCGTGGTGACAGAGGACAGAGGTGGTGAATCTAAGGACCCCAGTGGAGGGTGGGCGCTGACCTTGGTGACCGGGCGAGGGACCCCACTCAGCTGCCGCTCTGGCAGCCAGGGGGACCGACTTGAACCCTGGGGCTACTGTTAAAATAATGAGTGACAAGGGAAGAGTGGGAGCCGAGCCGGCTGACCAGACCTGGAGTACCACCGCTCCGGGAAGCTGAGGCAGGAGGACCCCGAGTTGGAGCCCAGCCCCGATAACTTAGCAGCTAGGTGAGAACCTGTGTCAACATTGAAATTAAAAAGTGGGCTGGGGTGTGGCTCCTCGGAGAGGCCTCTCGTGTCGCCTGTAGCAAGGCCTTGCGTGTCAGTCCCTGGCGTCAGTAGAAGAAAAAAAACTGAAGCTGGGGTTTGATTGTATAGTCTAGGTGCCTGGGAGCCCAGGACGGGGGCACCGGGCCGGGGTCCCCTGCCCTAGGGAGGACGGGGCCTTCTCACTGCCCCGAACCACCGGGAGGCATGGGAGGCTCTGGGGTGACCGCGGGGGGTATCTGGGACTCGGCTTTCTTTGTGGTCCACCTTTGCAGAACCATTAGAGGACCCGGGACAGCTCTGTGTCACGGTCCATGGCAGGGCCAGGTCAGGCATGGGCCTGTCCCCAGGGCCGTGGCCATGATTCTCCAGGCGGGCGGCATTGCCATGGGCTGTGGGACTGACCAGTTCATCGCCAGAGCTGCCAAGAATTCCTCCCAGCTGCAGTCCCTCTCCCTGCAGTGTCCCCACCGAGTTCCTGGAGCCGGTGCCTCCAGGCCTGGCCACTACGGTTTCCTGCCCTCAGAGACGGCTCCTACCAAGGGCTTCTGAGCACAAGGGACGATCACGTCCAGACGTGGCCATCATGAGGGACACAGGAACAAGGATCTATCCCTGCTCGCGCCCAGGGTCTCGGGAGAAGAGCCGTGGCCTTTCCTTGGTGGCAGTCATGCTGTAGGATCCTGAGGTTGAACAGGGGAGCTGGAGCTGCGCCTGACTTGGCCTCCTGAAGGCCCCTGGGCACCTGGCCTGACAGAGGCCTGGACTCGGCCTCCTCCTTACCTCAGGGCTCGTCTCCACTTCCTGCAGCCATGGCCAGTGCTGTCAGTGCCTGCTCCCCCTTGGGGCTGTCGCACAGGGTCCCTGGCTGTCCCCAGGTGGCCCAGGGCCACGGGCGCCATGCGATCAGGCAGTGGGGTCATGGCTGCCCCAGCATGCCAGAGCCCTGAAAGCTCATCCCGGACTTGCAGGATGGGCGAAGGAGGCAGGTGAAGGCATGCTGAGTGGGCAGGCGACCGGGCCACACTGCTCCGCCGGGCATCTGCCACTGCGACCCCAGCCCCTGCGCGTCACCGTGCAGTCCCTGATCCCAGCGGAGGCTTCAGCACGGAGTTATCCACGAGAGCTGAATATCAAGGTCAGTATTTTTAGATGCGGTTCTTTAATTTTTGAAAACCCTCCGAAGAGATTTTCACGATGGGTGCATATTTGATAAATATAAATAAATGTAGGAGCCACGAAAATAAACTTCTCATCCACCGCTCTGTCCCGCACACCCTCCCCACGGCCTGTGCCAGCGTTCAGGGGAGGGGGTGGGTGCCAGCCTGGAGACAGGAGTGGGGGCCACACTGTGCGGCCTGGCGGCCTGGAAGCCTGGCCTGGAGGTAACCACGATGCACCAGGACTGTCCTGGGCCCCACACCAGCCCCACGTCTCCTGGCCCTGCCTTGGGTCCTCCTTCTCAGTGGACAGCAGGGCCTCCAGAAGTGAGGAAGGGCCCGGTGAGCGACTGTGGCCTCGCTAGCAAAGCAGCCCCATGGGGCAGGGAGCCATCCCAGCTGCCCCCACCAGGACCCCACTATCCCTTGCCCCTCAGGCTTTCAGTTCCTGGCCGCACCGCTGGCCTGGTGAACCTGCGACACACTGGTGGGGTCAGGCACCTTGGTGGAGGCAGGGAGGGAAGGAGGGAGCTGGGTCCCTCCCTTGGTCAGGGGCCCTGGGCGGCGGGTCGGGCAAGGCGTGCCCCATGCGTTATTCATGGAATTAAGGCTAACGGCAGATATTTTTGTCCAGAGTGTTCTTACATAAATTAAGCAAATTAAATATTGAGAGAACCCAGCACGTCTACCAGCCAGCGCTGGGTGAGGTGCTCTGGCCACAAGAGGTGGCCTCCGGACCACATGGGATACAGGCGGGACACTGTGGACCCCGTGGGGCCGGCGCCTGGTCCTCGCCAGTCTCCTTGTCCACCCTGTCGCTCGGGGCCACATCGGCATGAGGTCTGGACCGGCCAAGAGTCTCGGGCAGCGAGGAGCCACCTCACGTCCTTCCCAGAGCCGCTGGTCTAGCAGCCTGCACAGTCATGCCAGGGACAACTTCACCCTGGAAGGTTCTGGGCCCTGGGAGGCCAGAGCTGCCACTGGGTCAGCTTGCCCCTCTTGGGCTCACCCAGGAAGGGGACAGTGGCTGGCGGGGCCTCCCTCTCCTCCTCTCTGTCCCTCATGCATCGGTGGAGTCCCTTCAACCAGGTTCCTACCTCACCCCAGGGCCCCTCCGTGGGGCTTTAGAGCCTTCCAGAAGGGCATCTGCAATCAGTGCGCGGAGGGCCCTGTCCCCGGTGCCTCGTCCGTGCCCCTTACTGGCCGTGGCTGCCTGCACATCGCCTCTGCTCCTTCCAAGGTCCCGTCTCCCCGGTCCTGTCTCCCGTGGTCCTGTCTGCCTCAGGCCCACAGCACAGGCTAGCTCGTCCCTGGGCGCGCACGCCCATGGCCTGGGCTCCGTGTTGGGTTCTGGGCACTATGTGACCCCGGTTTCCTTGGTGAGAGGAGCTAGCCGGTGTTGGGGAGCCTTGCTTCCCACGCCCTTCCTGCTGGCATAGCCAGACAGCTGGTGAGTGGAACAGCCACATCTTCCAGGTGGGCAGACCCTCTACACCTCCCTGCCCTCTGACCAGCAGGTGCAGGGAGGGGATGGAGGCAGTAATTCTTGGGTTCACCCACGGTCACCCCCAACAGGGACAGCTGCACTTGGCAGGGAGCGCGAAGGGACAGGGGACAAACCGGGGCGATGCCCATGTCCACCACCAGAAACCTCACCAGCCAACCGCAAGCTGGGCTATTTGTAACCCTAATCCTGGAGCCACCTTCCCCTCTGGCACGTACGGCCGGATCCCCTGGCTCTCGGAGCCGGGTCAAGCAGGGGCAGCTCTGGAGAAACGATCCTCCCCAGCTTCCCTACCGGGCTGTGGAGAAACCCTTTTCCTGTCTCCCACAGGTGGGAGCCCTTTGAATTGAGCCAGTGGTGATCAGGCAGGCCCACAGTCGAATGTACCTTCAAATCACCAGTAGCATGCACTGCTTATGGCACTGGGGACTCAGTGCCACACAGGCCATGAGACAAGGTGGGGTCCCAGGACACCTAGGTGAGAAGACAGAGACTGGAAGACATCATGCAAAAACATGGCTGTCTACTTGTGTGCACCATAGATGTGTATGTGTGCTTAGGCTCACTGTAGCCCCATGCGTAAGTTCCCATGTATGCCTGCTGCTACATACATGCACATGCAGGCCCATGGGTGTGCTCCCGTGCACGCCTGCTATCACACATGTGCCCAAGCAGGCCCATGTGCAGGCTCCTGTGCATGCCTGCTATCACACACCTGCATATGCAATTCTTATTTATGTAGAAACATGTCATACCCACACACATGCTTACACTAACATGTGCATGTTAGTGCACACATGCAATTCTACACAGGTATGTCTCCTCACCATGCAAGCCCATGCATGTGCATTGTGCATAAACACACATGTCCACACATGCATTTGCTGCTGTGAACAGGCTACACACTCAGACATGTTCTTCTACACATATTTGCGCATGCTTTGGCATTGCATACACACATACCTGTTCCAGCTGTTTACCCAGCCCCTGCTGGGGTCAAGCAATAGGCCTTGTCCCTCATATTCTAGGTGATGGAAGGTGACAGACATCCAGATGATGTAGAAAGGTGGTGGTGCTGTGCAGGGGACAGGAATAGGGCGCAAGCGTGGGGACATATGTGTGAGTGGCGTGTGGTACATCGGGTGACAGGAGAAGGTCAGATCCCTGGTCAGAAGGGAGGACGTGCTGTGTGAACAGTGGGAGACAATGACAGAGCCTGGGTGCCGAGCCCTGTCTGGAAGCAAAGCTGCCCACACGTTCACAGATATGCATGCACACTTGCACAGTGAATACCATGCACAGATACACACCTGTTCACACCTGCAGACACATGCATGGACATGCACACTATGTACACATAGTGAAAGGGTGTTCAACACAGGCCCACGTGTATTCATACTTGCACACACACGTAAGCATGCTTACATGCATTTACATGCACACTCCCAGACACACGTGTGCACACAGATGCGGAGCAAGTAAGGGTGCACACACAGACACACAGGTGGCACCCACCCACTCTGGTCCCCATCCCAGCTGCAGACAGCCGGCTGTTTTTGGCGGCATCAGAGACACCAGATATGTCTCTATCTGAAAAAAAGTATCGCATCTGACCTCTTAAAAAATGAAACATCTCAAACCTAAGGGAAAAAGTTAGTGACACGTAGCTCAGCAATTTCCTGCTGCTCAGATTCAGTCACTTGCAAAATATTTGCTTTAAATATTTTCCTAGGAAAGAAGCCCTCATAAGGCAGCCGAGTCCCTGCCCACTTCCCCGGCTGCCCAGGGCAGGGTCTCCTGGGCACTGCCCCAGAGCAGCAGCCCAGCTGCCCCGTATGTGCCTGGTTCCTAAGCTGGGGTGGTTGCAGGTGTAGATCAGACACGCGAAGCAGGCTACAGTGACAGGTTTTATTCAACCCCAGTAGACTACTAGCCCCAGCAGCGACCAACGGCGATGTCCCCCGTGATGGTAACTGGCAGCAGTGACTGCCATTGGTGGGGGCCCTGTGTCTCAGCTACTTTTCCGTTGCTGTGACAAAATACCCGACGTCCACAAATTTAGGGGAGGAAAGGTTTATGTTCGCTCACAGTTTCAGAAGGTCACAGTCCACTCAGGGGTGGCCAACAGCCATGGAAGCACCTGGCAGAGGCCGAGGTGGAGGCAGCTTCTCATGACATCACCCACAGGAAGCCAGGTCAAGTCCAGTCCAGTCCCAGAAGGAAGGCAGGAAGCCACATATGTCCTTCCTCATCCCATCCTAGTGGTCTGCCCCTTTGGGGTCCAGCCTCAATGTTCCGCCCCTTCCAGACTTAAGGTCCCACCATACACCTGTAACCCACTACACACCCATAATCTGCCCCTCCAGACCAGGTCCCCAGCTCCTAGTTGCACATGGTTCCATAGGTACCCCAAACGGATGAGGCTTTGGGGGGTGATTCTCAATCCAAACCACAATCCATGCTGGCAGCAGCAGTGACCAGCAGTGGCTGGCATTAACTCGTGTTGACCAGCAGCAGCAGAAACTGGTGGCCTTGACTGGCAGTCTGCAGCCCAGAGCTACAACACTGAGGCTGGTGGGCTACCAGCATTGGGTGTCCCAGAGGGCACAGGGCTCCTGGCACCCATAGGCCATATTCTCCAGCAAAGCCACGCCGTACCAATTTTTGCTTTTTATTTTGCTACTTCAAGATTTCTATCTCAACTGAGCAAAAGAACCCGCAGCCGCCTGTTGGACTCTTCTCATGACGTGGCCTCTGTTCTGTTCCCCAGTTCCGTGTACTTTACCGTGTGGATTGGGGTGGCTCGAGCTCTGGCTTTCCCAAGCTTGGCGGGGTACTGCACACTGTGGACACGGAGCTTAGCTTTCCTGAGCCGGGGACTAAAGCAAAGCCCAAAGGACCTGAGGCAGCCTAACTGCCCCAGGGGGCAGGATGCCCTGGACTGTCCCCGGCTGGAGAGGCAGGATGGAAGAGCCAGACACCCGTGTCTTCATGAGGTATGATAAAAAACACCGTGAGTGCTGCTGCCGAGAGCCAGCCAAGGAAGGGCAGGATATGGAAATGTTCCCCAAAGGCCCCACGTGTTCGGGTGTTGTGGAACACTTGTGGAAGCACATGTCATTAAGAGGTGGGCCCTGGCCGGAGGGACGACCCCTGGGGCTTGACCTGGAAGGGTGAACATGAGCTGTGCCTTCCACCCTCCCTCTGTTCCCTGGCTGTGGAAGGGCAGAGAGAGTGGCTTTTCATCTTGCTGAGTCTCTGCCTGGTGCTGGCCACTCGTGGGTGGACTGAGACCTTTTGAAACTATGAGCAAAAATAAGTCTTTTGCCTCTTCAGCTGTGGATGTCAAGTGTTCTATCCCAGCAAAGAAAACGTAGCTGAGACAGTCCCACCCACCTGAGTCACCAGACCTGGCCCTGCGCGACCTCTGGCTCATCCCCAAAGTCAAAATGACCGTGCCAGGTCAGCGTTCTGAATCAATTCGGGACAGGGACCGAGGAGGCTGCCCAGCACAAGGAAGACATTCAGGAAAGAGGATGTTCCGAGCTGCTCCTCTGGGAAGCGGCCGGGCGGCAGGAGGAGGAGGGGGATCCTGGGGCATTCGTGGTAGTGGGTCTCACGGTAGTGTTTTTGGATTTAAACCCACGCCTTACCCTTCAGCCACACCTCATCTTTCTTAAAGTGTTTCTCTCTGCAGCAGTGCCAGCATGAGAGCGAGGCGGAGACAGAATCAGAGAAAGAGTGACAGCGAGTGACTGCAGGTGACCCAGACAGAGGGCTGGGGACAAGGAGGAGAGAAGACAGCTCTGATAATGACCAATGGGTATAATTGTAGTTGAAAAACTCTAAATTGTACGGACTAAACCAGATTTTTCTGTTTTACACCCCAGATCTAACCCCTCTCTGGGTCATCTGTGGAATCCAGGATGCAGCGTTGCAGGCCCCATAGTTCCCTGCATGTGGAGAGCAGCCCCCGCCGCACAGGCTCAGGTGGGCAGTGCCCCGTGGGTAGACACTGTGACCCCCTCAGCTGCGCCTGCTGTGGCGGGGACACGGTGTGGGCGTGCGTGGTGCTGCCCTCTTTTCAGGCCACGAGCTGCCCTTGCAGCCGGCCCCTCAGCCCCCAGACTCTGGTCACAGCCCCACCTGACAAGTGGCCAGGCCTGTACCAGATCACGGAAGGAGGGACAAGACCGTAGATGGTGAGTAAAGGCCCAGGCTATGCAGACGCAGGGCAAAGGATGGCTGGGCTGGGCCGCAGTGGGCCGGGGCTGTCTCCGAGGGTGACATTTAAGCAGAAAGCACTGCTGCCCAGGGCGGGGTCGGCCTGTACGCACTTTGTTAAACATTCATCTTTGAGAACATTATTCTAACTGGGAGACATTTAGAACGCACAGGAAACCACCTAACGGGGCCTCTGCACACACTCCCTTCAGGAAAACCCATGTGGACGCTTCCTGTGCTGTTTTAAAGCCTTGATGCTCCAGCCGCTCCAGCCCTCGGTCCCCTCCACTGGGGTGCAGCCACAGCAGCCGGGCTGGTTCTGTCCCGCAGGGCTCGGCAGTCTTGGCTCCAGCCCCACCCACAGGCACCGGTGCCACTGTGTGTGGGCCGGAGGTGGCACAGCCGCATCCCAGGGCTCCCGGAGCCTCTGCCCCGTGCCCTCTCCTGTCTCCCATTGGCCCAGAGCTCAGGGAGGGGAGGACGCTGATGGGGGATCGCACAGTGTCACCTCAGGGCTTGTGCCGCAGGTACCTGCAGGTGAACCAGCTACTGTCATTTCTGGGAATCTCAGGCCCGAGGACCTTTTCTTCAAAAACAGTTGACCTTTCTGAGCCAGGACAAGATCTTAAAAGTGCAGAGTGCACGGAGCAGACTCTTCTAATCTATGGTTACACTCCTGAGCCCAACCTGGACCCCCACTTGGGGCATCCCTGCACAGCAGGGCCAGAACGGAGCCCACCATGAGTGGCTTAGCGGGGGACTCCCCGGGGACCACAGGGCAAAGGAGGAGAGATGTTCTGTAGATCCCACGGCTCGATGACTGGCCCGCGGTGGGTGCTCTCTGCAGGGCTGAGCTGGCAGGGTCAGGAGGGGTGCCCCACTTCCCGAGCAGCGACGGCAGGCGGAGACACTGTGACTGGAAGCCATGGCTGGTGGATATCTTCTCAACCCTGAGGTTCACAGCGCAGCCCCGAGAGCCTGCGTTCTGTGTGACCTTGAGGAGTCTCCCAAGGGAGTTAGCTGTGTCAGCTTGCAACTGAAGGATCCTCGACTGATATTAGCAAAGTCTGGCCAGCTCCCAGTGGCCAGCTCCTCTGCCAGCCAAGAGTGCATGTCACAGTGGACCCCAGAAAGCAGAGCTTGGAAGTGTCCCTTCAAGACGAGTGTGCTGGGGCCTTAGTAGCTGCATCCATGTCCCACTAGGACACCTCCTGGAGGGAGGAGGAGAGTTCTCCGACTCGCAGTAAGCACTTACAGGCCAGGAGTGCCCTGGGGCCCTGCAGCAAGATAGGAGTTCCCAGCAGGCTGCTGTGCTTAACTAGTGCAAAAATAGTTGTAGAGGAAGGACAGTCACAGGGGCTGATGGGAAATGAACTACTTCCACCAGAACCCACAGAGGTAGCACCAGGGGAGGGCAGGCTCGCGGAGGTCTAGCCACACACAGCACTGCAGTGGGTAGAGTCCCCTGCCAGAGACAGTGACCTCACCCCACATCTTCCCTACCAACCTGGCATCTGCATCCATGGCCCCGAGGTCTCTGCGTGACCTAGCCCGATCCTGGGCTGCTGCAGGTACTGATGGCAGAATTTCTGGGAGTTGAGACTAGAACGTGGAGCAGGTGTCATGGGACCTGCCACCTGAGCCTGTGAGCCCCACCGTAGGGGACGCTCCCTGCACGGGGTCCTCAGCTCCTGGGATGGCTTCGCCTGTCACCTGCTGCACACCAGCTGATTTGCAATGGTTTATAACTGCACTGATGGGAAAGGAGCCCCCAGAAAAGGCCCACACTCCCTCCCCAGGCTTCCTAGGATGGCACCGGGCATGTACCCCACCTGCGGGCACTGGATGGCTCTGTGCTTGTCTCCTCCCTCGTCCTACTCTGTCCAACAAGGGCACGTCTGGATGGCCAGCAGGGATCGCCCCTTCCTCTATCTCATCAGTGCCCATTTCTGCCTCCCTCCACCAACACCGTCTTTGTCCTCTCTGCCCAGGTCACCTCCCCCTTGTCTGGACGAGACCCACAGCTGCTGCAAGTTCACACGTGCACAAGCTCAGCCTTGGGACCTGCAGGCCTGCCCTGAGCAGACACAGAGGTAGATCCCAGAGCACCGATCCCTGCCAGATGCAGCCTCACGGCTCAGCTGCCCTGTCGTCCCAGGACGAGAACCTCCTCCCCACCCAGGGCCCACACCTCGCGTGGCTCACAGCCTTGGGCGTAGAACTCCACTAGGCGTTGTTATGTGCTTAGCCCTGCGGGGCTGGGGCACCTGAGCTCCAAGCCTCCTTTGGGAGACACACACTTGGGGACACAAGCCTCTGTGCCTTGCTAGTGACTCCCAGGGATCGGAGTCACGGAGTGAGGTGGAGAAGCTGCCCCTCTCAGTCCTGTGCCCCGAGATGCCGAAGGTGCCCAGGGCCGCTGCCTGCGCTGCCCCCCAACAGCCCCCACAGGAGCTGAGGATGGACAACTCCTACACACCTCTAGGCTCAGCAGCCTTCGACAATCTCAAGGACTCTCATACCTGGTCTCGTCTGTGTGCGGACTTCAAGCCTGTCCCTTCTCCTGGGAAAAATAATACATTTTTAATGGATGTTTCTCTTGGCCAAACCCCAAAGCCAAAGGCAGGTCTGCCCTTAGTACTGTTACCTGGCTGGAGACCAGGCACACAGGAGAAACTCAATAAACAGCCATTACAGCGTCGGGGGCCACCTAGAAGCGGAGCTCTGCTCATGGGTGCCAATTGTGAGGCTGGATAATGATTTCTATTAATTAGGCAATTGATTTTCTGAACCTGGGATTCAGGCCCATTCAGACCTGGTTCCTGTCCTCCAGAAGCAGACACACACACACCGACCTCTGGCCTCGGGGGCCTGGAGACCCAAGGAGGCCACACGTCCCTCCTGATTAAGTCACGGCAGGGCAGAGCCAGGCTCGATGGCCATTCGGGGCTGATTTCAGTGGGTTTGGATAAATCACTCAGGATAAAGAAACCTCCAGTGTATCTTTGTTTGCAAAGTCCTTCCCACATTGACTAAATATGGCGGGATTGTACAGGGGAGGTTCGTGCTTTGTGTTAATTACCTTCAACACATACTTGAAGCCTTAACCTGTTTTGACCAGGCACTTTGCCGCCCAGGGGCTCCACACAGATCTCCCTGCCAACCTTCTGCTCTGGATCTCAGTCCCAGGAGCTCTGCGGGTTGAGAGGACGTGCCACGTCTCCAGCATGAAAGTTTGGGCTGGGGATACCTGTGTTTGGTTCACACTGAAACATAGAGGTGGCCAGTGTAAAATGGTGCCTTACTCCACAGCACAGGGGCAGGCAGGGCGGGAGGTCTGGACTTCACCGGGACCCTACCAGGCATTCCACCCCCACCTGGTCCCCACATCTGGGTCCAGGTGTGACTATGGAGGCACACGCACCCAGGTGCAGCATGAGAGGCCCACGTGGGGCCCACGACCATTCAGCAAACTCTGTCTTAGGAAAGCTACCGCAGGAAGAACAGGTACCAGCCCACAATCACAGGATCTCTGGTGGCATGGAAGGGCAAGCTCCTCTCCTGTGGAATCAGGGCTGGCTGGGAAGATACAGCATAAATAAGCTTTCGCTGTATCTCTCTCTCTCTCTCTCTCTTTCTCTCTCCTTCTCTCTGTCTCTGTCTCTGTATCTGTCTGTCTGTCTGTCTCTCTCTCTCTCTCTCCCTCTCTCTGTATATAATTGAACCCATGACCTTCACACTGAGTTATTTCTCCAGCCCTTTCACACATTTGTTTGCAAAATAGGGTCTCAAGTCAGTAGTCTCCCAGGTCAGGTTTGAACTCACCCTCCTGCCTCAGCCATCCAGAATGCTCAGATAACGCACAGGTGCCAGCCAGCCTACCAAGGAAGGGCCCGTAAACGTAAGCCAGGGCACTGAGGCAGGGCGGTGCAGTGCTGGGGTGGTGTTGAAGGTCACAGGAGCTTCCAGCAGAGTGGGAGCAAGGAAGGGAGAGAGGCCAGGCCCGGCCAGGAGCGACATGTGTCCGTACAGGCCCGGGGTCATGTACAAGAGTGGCGCCAGGTGTAAAGATGGGCTGGGGATCCTGAGAGGGCTGAAACAAGCTCATACCAGGAGACTGACACACCAGCGACATCTGCCATGTCCTGGGAGCCAGAGATGTGGAGAGGAGACACAGGATAGCTGCAGAAGGGCCCCTTGAGACCCTCTGAGGTCCCCCATGGAAATCTGAAGGCCCCCTGGGAAGTCCCCCTTCTCCCAGGGAGAAGGCCCAGGTGGGATTCCAGTGGGCAAGAGAGGTGGGTGGCCTCAGACACATACCTACTCCTGGCAGGGCGAGCAGCAGGCGCTTCCATCCTCCTCACCCTCGCAGGAAGCTATGGTGACTTTGAACTCTGTGGGCATCTGGACAGAGACCCTGCAGCCCCACATGTGGGGAGATACCGGGCACTGAGCAGAAGCCACAGCTGAGTCACTGCAGGGAGTGAACACAGAGTTTCCCAAAGGCGAGTCCTGACTCCACTCAGATGGACCACGGTGGGTGTGAAGATGGTCTGGGACCCACTGCCCAGTGAGGAGCCAGGGGAGAGTCAGGGACACCAGCTGAAGAGCCTACAGGGTGACAAAGGGCAGCGTCTCTCCTCGTAGGGTGGCAGGCAGCTGCATCACTCCTGGACACCGTGGTGGTTCACCTGAGGCGAGGCCTCTCCCCTGTCATGGGGTCACCTCACCTTCCCCTGGCACAGGTGCAACCACAAAGTGCTCAAGAGAGGCCAGGTGTGGTTCATCCTGGTAGGACACAGTGTTTCCAATAACCATGCACAGAAAGACTAAAATCGCTCCCACACTGACATTCCTTGGCCCGGTGCTGAGCACCAGATGGCCAAAGAGGGCTGCCAGGGCCCCTCAGAGACACGGTGGGGCCAGCAGGCTCTTCCTTCCAGGGGGAGGGGCTGGCCTTTGCAGGTGCTGAGGACACCGGGTACAGGTGCCCAGGACATGGTCCAGGCGGCTGGGAAGGTGACTAGCATGAAGATGGGAGACAGGGTGGTGGTGGGGAAGACAGAGACAGCCACTGCAGAGGACGGCAAGTACACAGTGTACCAGGTGTGCCAACATCCAGGAGTGGGGCCCCGGGACCGAGGGAGTCTGTCCGCCCCCCAGTAACGAGCTCTGAGCCCCAGTCTGCCCGTAGATCACAGCATGCACACAGCAGACACGCGTGCGCATGTTCATCCGGCAAATTCCCTGTGCTGTGTGTGTTCTGTATGTAATGCAAATACACTGTGAGTGATAGCAGAGGAGAGACTGTCTTAGCTGTTTTCTCGTGGCTGAGACAAAATACCCAATGTCCACAACTTTAGAGAGGAAAGATTTGTTTAGCTCACAGGGTCAGAAGGTCTCAGAGTCCATCATAGGTAGCTGGCAATAGTGGAAGCACATGGCAGGGCACAGCAGGAGAGCTGTTTATATCATGGCAGACAGAAAGCCAAGTCAGGGAAGGAGGGGAGAACTCCCCTTCCAGGACCTGTCCTAGCCATCCACCACTTCTGGGCCAAGCCCCAGGACTCTACTTCTTCCAGTCAAGATTCCCCTCCCAATAGTACGTGATTCCATAGGGATCCTACTGTATTCAAATACATGAGGCTTTGGCGAGGCTTTTCAGGCCCAACCACAACATTCTGTCCCTGGCCCCCAAAAGACTGCCCACCTCCATATGCAAAATGGATCTGGTCCTTCTCTAAGAGTTTCCAAAGTCTTAACAGTACCAGCACTGCTAAAAGTCCAAGTCCCGAGCCTCCTCTGAGACTTACGGCAAACTCCTAGCTGTGAGCCCCTTTGAAAATCAAAGAAAAGTTAAATATCCCAACATACAATGGCACAGGGTAAACATTCCTGAGAGAGGAAGAGAAGGACAGGAAGCAACCAGACCAAAGTAGGAACACAGCCCAGAAGGATAATAACCAAGTTCTTTAGCTCTGTGCCCAACGCCCTGTGCAAGCTGTGGCGAGATGTGAACCCCACAGGGCTCGAGTGGTGCTGCCTTCCAGTGCTGCCTCCACAGCTTCTCTCTTAGGTGGGCTCCGCTCACAGCCTGTGACCTTCCTCAGCAGACAATACACATTTCTGGCACCCACAAATTCCCAGGCTCTCCAATGCTCCCAGGCTTCTCCTTCACTTCTTCAGGCCCTGCCCTCCCAGGGACACACTGCCTGGCCCCCACGGCCTCCCTCTGAAATCTGAGGGGGCCTGATGAGCCCACACCCTCGCTTGCTGCACTCCTGTGAATCCAGCACCACATGGGTGGCACCAAGATCGGCTGCCGGTTTGAGCAGCAGTAGGGGTCCCCTTGGACACAGGCCTACACAGGCCTCTGGGTTCTTGGACAGCTGATTCTCTTGTTGGCCCTATAGGGCACCCTAGGGTGCTCTCCTCAGAGTAAGATCTTTTGCCTTTCCACCCTTTAATTGATAAGGAACAAGGTCTTTCTGATTCCGGAGACATCCCCTAGGCATCTTTTTTATGGTCTTGATTCCATTTGCTTGTTCATGTTCATCTCTTTAACGACCACATGCTCTTTTGCCATTTTCTCTTGCCTGTCAGCTTAGAGCTGGCCAAAAGCCACAAGCCATGTCCAGTATCCACATGACAGCACAGACACCAGGCTGCCTGAGACTTCCTCGCCTGGATTAAGTAGCCCACCACCCTTACCGTGACTTCAGGCAAAGTCCCAGCATGGGGGTATGAAGCCAACACACTTTCTGCCAGAGAATAGCATTCATAGTTTCTAAACCAGCTGCCAATGCAGTCCTCCTTCCCATCTGAAACTTCTTGAGCCTGGTCTTTCCAATCCAATCTATCAGCATTCTGGTCTTCCGAGCTCTGACCAGGATCTCCCACCAAGCTTGGCTTACAGCATTCTCAGGCTTCTCTAGCCAGCATCTTCACATGTTTCTAATCCCAAAGACTTTGAAGTCACATGGTCAAGTCACAGCAACAACCCCACTTCTCCAGTACTGTGGTGGCTTGGATCTGTAGCATCCCCCCAAAGCCTCATGTACCTGTGGATGCTGTGTGCTGTTGGGAGGCGGGGCCTGGCTGGAAGGGGCGGGTGCTAGAGCTGACCTTGAGGGGCGTGTGCTGGTCCCCCTTCCAACCGGACTTGTCTCTGTTCCACCATGCTGGGAGGATCTCTGTCTCCGGAGCATTGCCTCCGGCTCTGGCTCCAGCTGTGCTACCGTTTTCCAGCCAACCCTGTGAATGGACTGGGACCTTTTGAACTGTGAACTAAAATAAATCTTTCCTCCCTAAAGCTGTAGATGTTGGGTATTGAGTCACAGTAACCGAAGACTAACTAAGACAGGTACCGACTTCTGTCCTAGTTACTTCCTCGTTGCTGGGGCAGAAGACTTGACATTCACAGCTTAAGGGAGGAGAGACTTATTTTGGTTCACAGTTTTAGAAGGTCTCAGGCAGCCCGTTCACTGTGGCCTGCCATGTCGGAAGCACTTGGTGGAAGTGTGGCCTGAGAGCTGTTCACAGCAGGGCAGACTGAAAACTGAGTGATGATGGGGGGAGCTCCCCTTTCCGGCCCTGCCCACGCAACCCACCGCTTCCGGGTCAGGCCCCGCTGTTCCAGCCAGGCCTCACCTCCCATCAGCATGTGGTTCCATAGGTAACCCCAAATACAGGAGGGTCCTGGGGGACGCTGCAGATCCAAGCCATCGCTCTACTCCTAGATGACACTAACCTGATCCCTGCTACTATTACTAACAAAGGGAGAGAGTGGGGAGAGCAAAAACCTCAAAATTCCCTAACTTAGACGTGGAAGTTATAGCAAATGCATTGTTCTCTTTGTGCATTTCGGAATGGAGCCTCCAGTTCGGGTGTGGATTCCAGAACATTCAATGGCGCCTCAAAGAGAACCACAGAAGTGGAGACACAGCAAAAGCCACTCTGGAACCCTAACACACAAGTCCTCCTGCACACTAGGTGGGAAGTGGGAACAGACAGACGAGCAAGGGTGGGGGAGAGGGGAGACCCCGCTCCTGTCGAGCACATGCAGGAGGTGGCTGGCGCAGCGTACAGAAGAGAAAATTAACCCCAAAATTTTTAAAAAACTCACAGGACAGACAGCAACAACAGACGCTAATGAGAGGCTTGGACACCAGCATCCCCTGGCTTTAAAGAAGGTGTCCGGGGCCAGCCAAGCCAGGCTCCCGGGGCTGCAGAGGGCACTCAGAGCCTCCTTGGCATAACCATCAGCCACCCACCCCTGCCACAGCCTCTGCTTCCCGTCTGAATGCTTGTGTTCGGAATAGTTTGAAGGCACTCTAGCACCTTCTTGGCACCAAAGTCCAGGCGAGACCGTGTGGAGTGTGGGACTGACATCACCATGGTCACAAGAGTCAGCAGCGTGGACACGGGAAGTCTGCATCGAGTAGGAAGCGTGGGACAAGGAGCACTTGGTGTTGACAAGGGGCATCTTCCCAGGACATCATAAGTACCTGCCCGGCTAGCACAGGAGGAAGGCCCTTACTCCTTGTTGTGTGTGCCCTAGTGGTGAGATCACTCTAGGGCAGACTGGTAGGGACAGCAGACTCCAAGCCCAGGGCCTTGGGGACAGCGGCTAGCAGACTCTAGGTCCTGGCTGGTCTCTGGACAGTAGAGGGTGCAGACTTGGGAGGCTGGGCAGGGCGGTCTCAGGAGTTGCAAGGTGACGGCCAGGGAGGCACCCAAGAGCAACTGGAGCAGGACTTCCTCAGTGCCAAGTGATGTCAGAGGCATCCCCAAGAAAACTCCCGGAAATTTAAGAAACAGAAATTACGAGACATTCACTTGCTAAGATAAAGTGGCTTTAAAAGACAAACCAGAGGTGTTGGATATACAAAAGAAAAAAAAAACTTCACAATAATAATAACATTCCCAAAATAAAGAAGATGAATGCATTTATCTCGCCACAGCAGCTGGGGACAGAGGGAGCCGCATGCATGTGCAAGTCGCAGGGCTTTGAGAGAGGTTAATTACTTCCCATGTGGAAGGGGGCACTGAGACAGAGAGGCACATGCCAGCCACGCAGGAGCGGAACATGGAACATATCTAAGGAGATTAGAGTCAATTAATTATTTTAGGAAATATAAATAAATAAATTGCGAATTCAAGTCTCTTTAAGGCAAAATTGAGGAATTGGAAAAGGAGAAACAGCCCTTATGAAAGGCACACAGAACTTGGAGGGTGCACACGCGCATGTACACATGCACACACACACACACACACTGGCCCCAGGCAGGCCTCCAAAGCCAGCAGCGGGGCAGCCACCAAGCGTGCGTGAACATGGTACCATCTCATCTCGGGCCCCGTGGATTTTGTTTCCAACTTCCAGGCCCTGAGCCTCCTCCCCAGGCTGCCGGGACAAGCCAGAGACAGGCAGTGGACGGAGCCCATGCCACAGACCCGGTGCTGCCTGCGAGGCTCAGAGACCAGAGACAAGAAACTAGCAATGAAGACGCATCCTTGGTCGGCATTCAGTCACTCCCTATGGTTTCGTGTGGAATAGTAGGAATCAAATACCCCCACATGTGAAGGGGATCCAACGGCTACCAAGTGTAACGTGGCCTTGAAAAGAACAGTTCACTGCTATAGACTACCCACTCTCTTGTGAAGATGTTCTGGTAGATACTCTGGGGTCACTAACACGGGGGCAGATAACAGGCAACCGGTCGTAAAGATGTGAGTGGGGCAGTCTGCAAACCCCCTGTGGCCCTACAACCTCTGTCCCCACACAAGCAGCAGCAGCTCCATCTCGGCTCGCCTTGAAAATGTTTGCACCCCCTTCCACCTGAGGGGTCCTTGGGGAAAACTAGCTGAGGGGCATTTCCAGAAAAAGTTGTTCTCTGTACCACTTCCGTGTTGATTCCCGACACGTACAAGTGTCACCGTGTGAGCCGTGCTGTCAAGCGTCTGCAAACCGCTCTGACCTTATTTCCTGGTTCTAGCGGTTTTGGGATTAAAATCTCCTTCCCCTTGAGCTCAGGCTTATAGCATCCTGCTGCTCCTGCCCCGTGGCTGGCTGGCCGGCCAATAAGAGACTCCCTGGTTCCACCGTGTCTCGGCTGGTCTCCATGCTGACACAGGCACTCTCTTGGCCAACCTGTCTACACTGTGAAGTGATTCTACACATTTTCCTCATTGATGTCCCTCCTTGCTGTAGTGGTCTTGTCCACTAACCACAAGTTGGTGGAGAGATTTTTACCTCAACAGACTTGTGACTCTCCATTTGCACGGATGTGAACCTATGAAGTAGGAGAGGTCACACCGGGGGTCCCTGCATGGGACATTCTGGCCCTTGCCCCATCGGGCACCAAGCCAGGTAGCAGGAGGGGAGCAGTGGGCGAGCGTGTGGCGCTTCATCTGTCTCTCCCGCTGCTCCCCAACCCTCGTGTGACCTGCCGATCTCTACTCGCTGTCGGATCAACAGCAGCGTGGATCCTCTTAGGAGTGTGACCCCTGCTGGGAGCTGTGCACGCCGGGGATCTTGGTTGCATGCTCCTTGTGAGAATCTTATGACTGATGACCGGAGGGGCCGCTGAGGCGGGGTGCTAGCCCCACCCGCTGCCCCCAGAGAGGAAAAGTTGTCTGCCATGAAACCAGTCCCTGGTGCCGAAATGGTTGGAGACCACAGCCCTGGGTGACGTGTCAGGGGTCTCAGCCCGTGTACTAAGCTCCCTTTCCTACAGGTCTAAAGGCTCCTGTGGCAACTTACTGTGCTCCTTTTTTCTTCCTTCCTTCCTTCCTTCCTTCCTTCCTTCCTCTCTTTCTTTATTTGAGACAAGGTTTTACTCTGTAGCCCAGGCTAGCCCTAAACTCACAATACAGCCCACACTGGCCTTGGACTCCCAGTGATCCTCTCGCCTCAGCCTTTCGAGTGCTGGGGTTACAGGTGTGTGCCATCATGCCCTGCTAATTCCTGGGCATGTTTCTGTTCACACCTTATGCTCAGAGTTTGCTGGTTTAGGAATTCCACGTGTGGCCTGCAGGCTCTCTTCACGAGGGGTCTGGAACTTCCGGGCTGCTGACCCCTGGGAATGAGCAGGCAGCTGCACTGCTGGACACCTGGGGCCCTCAGCCTCGCCCCTCACTCACCTGCTCCCCGCACCACCTCCCGCGGTTTCTTCCATGTACACGCTCCCAGGTAATCGTTGGCATTGTTTTTAGCTCATTCATTTCTTTTCTGTAGCTTTCCTGTGGTCTCCGTGAGACATACATTATCTTTGTAAACAGAAAGATTCAATAAAATCTGATCATAAACAACGCAGAAAACAGGATTTCAATTTTCAGGGGAAAATGACATATTGTTCCAGAAAGAGGCCATGGAGAATCTATGCCAGATGTTAACAAGACGGTGTAATTACTATTGACTCGTGTTTATTTTGTGAGCAATTCTGCACTTCCAGACTGCCCTGGGAAGGGTGTGTGTCCCTCACAATCAACGAAACAGTCTGTTTGCATACAACAAGCAGCCGCAGGGCTGAGCCTGAGTCCAGGTCACCGTGTCGTGGGGCCGGGGCAGCGATGGTCGGACAGGTCGAGGGCAGGGGCTTGAGACGCAGGAGCAAGTGAACTCCAGTGCAGCGTGCGTCTTCTGCCCCTATCCCTGCGACAGCGTGCCCCACTGTGGAAACCAAGCCAGGTTGAACAGGTCGGGAAGGCCCGAGCCCTGAAAGCAGGACTTGTTTCATTCCTCTGCGGGGCTCCTGATGTTCTAAAGATCAGCTGTCCTCCGCTCCTGGAACTCCTGGAGCTCAGCCCAGCCACCTCCCACTCAGACATCGCTCACTGCGTGTTCACACATAGGGTATTGTGACCTAAAGTACCTTGGTAATAACTCAACAGTGTCAAACCTCCTAACAGCCCGGCCTTGACACTGCGTCCGGATGAAGTCCCAGGCCCCTTACCAGCTGCTTGTGTGCACATCCCAGCTCTGTCCTGGCCTGGTTTGCTGGGGGACACCAACACCCTGTGTGAGTTCCAGCAGATCCACTCACAAGAAAACTCCCTGGGCCTCCAGGTGTGAGCCACACCGTACAGGAATCTGCTGTAGTCAGCTCTTGACTCTGGAACGAAACTCCCAACCCTCACAGCTCAGTTCCCAGTGGGTTCAGTCCATGGTCGCTGGCCCCAAGGCAGGTGCATCATGGCAGAGGGGTGCGATCGGTTGAAAATGCTCACCGCGCGGCAGCCCCTAGGAAGCAGAGGGAGGAGGAGCCGGGGACAAGGACACGGCCTTCCAGGGGACACGCCTCCTCCCAGGCCCGCCTCCCAGCCCAGCAGCCAGCTGTAGACGGACCCACAGACACACACAGCGCCCTCGTGACCTAGCCACCTTCCATGCACCAGGCACATTTTAGATTTAAACCAAACTGGAGGCTGCACAGAGCAGGTGTGGGGCCAGGTCTCCCTCCTGGCCTGGTCTGCACTCCTTCCCTCGTGATCTACAGTAGAGCTGGCCTTCCGTCAGCCCGGGAGCGGGGGAGCTGGCAGGGATTGTGGCCCTGACCCAGGTGTGGCTTTGTGGGCCTAGCGGCCACCAGCCATGAAAGATTGAAATCCCTCCGAGGCACCAGGGGAGAGATGGGCAGGAACAGTTTCCTGAACACAAGGGATGGTAACACACGCCGGGAAAGGTAGGACACGAGGCGTTCGGACGGCTGTCTCAACATCTTCCCAAAGGTCACACCCTAACACTACTATCTGTGAACATGCAGTCCGGGAGCTTTAAGCACATTTTTCATGTTCGTCCATCCCCTCACGCCCAGCTCCATGTCTGCCGCTGTCCCAAGCTGAGACCCCCACCCGCTGCCACAAAGCCCCCATCCTCGGCCGTCCTCGGCCAGCACAGTTCCGCCTTCTGACACCCGCCTTTATGCTGCTAGGCCCCTCACAGAGCGGAACCCCGCCATACGTGTGGCACTCGTGACGACCGGCTCCTATCCAGCGGGGTTTCCAAGTCTCATCTCTGTGGTAGCCTCTGTCAGTGCCCCGTTTCTTTTGATGGCTGAGTAGCATTCCCCCATTTGGTTGGGCTGCTTTGGTTCTCAATTTCTTAGTGGATGGACACCTGGGTTGTCCCTCCCCACCTTTCAGCTGCTGTGTGTGGGCTGCAGGGAACACGAGTGCACAGGGCTCTAATGGAGTGTCAACGTCCAGGAATGTTGACCGCCGGGCCATGGGGCTGGTCGCTGTTGACCTCTCTGTGGGTGGTGTCATGTGCTCTAGTGGCCGTGCTATGGGATTCCCACAGCCTCATACCGTGTTAAGGGTTCTGGTGTCCCCTTGTCCACACTCACGCCATCAGTGGCCCTCTGGGGTCCTAGCTGCAATCGACATGGAGACTGGCTGTCCTAGCTGCAATCCTCGTGGGGACCGTGGCTGGGGCTCTGCTAGGGGCCAGTGGCAGTGGCCCGTCCCAGGCTGACCAGCCATCTTCCTTGGAGATGGCCCATCCGGGTGCTTGGCCATATTGTCACTGCTGGGCAGCGGGTCTTTCTGTGGCCTTCTACCTTGCTTTCAACACAATGTCTTCAGGCCGGGAAGTGCAGGCCTGTTGCTTAGCACCATGGGAGGCTGAGGCAGGAGGATCACAAGTTCCAGCCCAGCTGGGCAGTTGAGTGACTTAGCACGAGCTTGTCTCAAAATAGAAAATAAAAAATGGGTTGGAGATGCAGCCAGTGTGAAGGCCCTGAGTTCCATCCCTAGTGTCACAAAAAGAATAAACAAATGAAATGTATTTAATCTTGGAGTCGTGTAATTTCATGCTCGGCAGAGCTCCACCCCCGGCAGGCAGAATTCCTGTGCAGCCAACAGCGACAGTCCTGGAGAGTCACCACGCTCCAACTTGCCCCTGCGTCCCCAGGACTGTTGTCAGGATGAGAAAGCTCCTGGGGAAGGGCTGTGTGCTCAGCGTATGTGTTGATCAGAGGATCGCTGTTATTTATGGCTGGCTTTCTCCCAGCGCAGAGCCGGACTCGGCCTGGCGGGTCTCCCTGGAGGGGTCCGGTGGGGACAGGGGCCCGGGCCGCAGTGATCTGCCGCTGACAGCCCCGGCCCCAGATGGTGGATAAATGGGGCAGTGGAGGGGCAGCCTGCCGAACGCTTTTGAAGAGTCTTGGGCATTTTAAACCCTTGGAAAGCACTTAGCTGATAAAACCCTTCTAATGAATAAAAGACAGGCCCTTCTGAGCCACAGTCCACTTAGGCAGAGCCAGGCAGAGCCATGAGGACTCAGGCAGAGCCATGAGGACTCTGGCAGAGGCCCGGCCCATCACCTTCCCGCAGCTCCACCCTGCACAAACTCCAGTCCCCCTGGCTGGAATGAGGGACCCGGGCATCAGGGCAGAGCAGGCTGCCAGGGCTGAGTGCTGCCAGCTGCCCGGGCCATGGTGCCTGGTCCCTGCCGCTCCTGCCCTGCCAGCCATCGTATGTGCCCGACACTGTTTTCTCCTTCTTTCTCTGTTACCCGCCCTCCCTTCCCTCCAGCCATCTTTTTCTTTGCCTCATATCTCCCCTCCCTCCCTCCCTGTCACTTCCCTTTCCCACCCCGTGGGTGAAAGGCGCAGAGCCCTCACTGTGTCACTATCTGGGACCCCCTGCCACGGCCCTGCCCCCGGCCATGCTGACATCTGGGCTCCTCAGCCTGAGCTCCAGCTTCCCGTGTGCCGTCTCCTGTCAGTCACACTGTGTTGACGTTAAGTACACGGGTGTCGCACTTCAGAGTCAGTGCTGCTCTCTCCCGTGCACAGGAGAGCCGTGCGCATCTCACCTTTCCTGGGGCAGGGGTTGCATTGGGGACATCGCCCTGTCCCCTCTCCCTCCCTGCCCCGCCCTGGCCCTCAGGCTGCTCATCATGACCACTGAGGTGCTTCTTCTCCCTCGGGAGCCAACCGGGACCAGGAGGAGCTGGGCTGCCCTTCACTTCTGTGGCCACAGCCTTGCCAGCTCCCTTGCCAGCTCCCTCCCAGTTGGGATGCGCTCTGTGCCCCAGGGGCAGAGCAGGGCCTGCGACAGCTCCTGCCCTGGCACAGCCGGGAGCAGTTCCTTGGGTGGAATGATGGCATACTGACTGTTGGCTTTTGAGGAATCTCCCTAGTGGCTGTACCAGGCTACGGTCTCAGCGGCCATGTGGAACTCCCCCCACCCCCGGGATCTCCTGGCATTTATCCCTGTCCAAGTTTGGGGTGTTCGCTGCTCTTGCGGAGGTAAGATGCTGTCCCAGGGAAGCTTCGGTTTGCATTTCTGTAATGTCTGAGAACGTGGAACGTTTTGGGCCACCTAAGGTCAGTAACACTCGGTGGCAAGGACCAAGCACAAGGGACTGAGGGTAGACTGGGTCCCTCTTGTGAAATCCACGAAAATAACTGTGTGAAAAGGCCCCACTCTGAGCAACAGGGCAGGGAGGGCAGAGGGCAACTAGGAAAGGGTGAACCTCTGAAGAAGGGGTGGGCTTAGAGGAGCCCTGGCTCCCAGAACCTATAGAATCTGGAATTCATGGATTTACAAAACAACAACAACGAAAAGTAAGAATCACAAAGAAGAGAAAAGCCTGCAGATGCCCCACCCGCATGGCTGTCTCTGCTTGGGCTGCAAGGACCACGTGGGTCTCCTACATGCCTCCTGACCTGTGTTGCAGGGACCTGAGCCCAAGCCCTGAGGACGTAGCCACAGTCCCATGACCGAGGACACTCGGCCTTCCACCCCTGTGGCCTTCCCCAGCATTGCCATAACCACCGATCCCTCCAGCCAGGCTTCATGGAGGATTTGAGTCAGCCTGACAGGCCACGTAGTGCCCAGACAGCTGGCTGGACGTCTTCCTGGGTGTGTCCTGGCGCCAGGGACAGGTCTGCAGGGGACTAGAGGACCCAGCATGGGCGGCTGGGAGGCCTCACCCAGCACACAGGAGGGCAGATCATAGAGTTGGAGCTACACCTGCTCCTGCCATCAGGCTGGGGCACCTGGGTGCCCGCTCTTGGCTCCTGGGGCTCCGCCTGGACGGCACCTCAGACCCTGGCTTCCGGCTCTGGTGTCTGTCTCCAGGTTTCCTGGGCTCTTGCTTCCAGGGTCTCTGGTTGCAAAAGGCTGTGCTGGGACTTCCTATCCCCACAGTCCCTGGTAGTCTGGTCTCTGCCTCTCCCTTCCCCTCCTCCTACTTCTCTCTCCTGCTTCTCCCTCCCCATGTGCTCTCTTTCCCGCCCTGCTGGTTTTGTTCCCCCAGAGACCCCGAGGGACGGGTGTGAGGACTAGACATAGCCTGGAGCCAGCGGAGGACCAGTGGCCAGTAGGAAGAGAAGCCACTGGGGTCAGGAGCCAGCCTCCTGCCACACAGCTAGGCACTGCAGGGCGGCACCACAAACACGCCGGTGCGCCACCCCCCCCCCCCAGGCACCAAACACACCAGGCACCACACACATATTGGTGCCCCTCCACACACACCAAACACACACCGAGTGCCCACCACACACTGGGCACCACACATGACCAGGTGTACCCCACACATGCCAGGCACAGTGCTGGCTCCTCCTCTGGCCACGGCGTTCCCTCCTGAGCTGAGCTGGAGGCCCCCGAGCCTCTCCTGGCACCTGCAGTTGCGTATGAGTTCTACCTACACCCTCCCTGCACACGGCTCAGAGTTTTCCTTGGAGGAACGTGTCCCCGAAGCTCCCATGTGGCACGGGAGAGCTGCTGTGCACCCCCAGGCCTCCCCGCGGCCCAGTCAGGGTGGGCGGGGGTCTGCTCAGCACTTGCGGCCTTGGCCATGCAGGAGAATCCCTCGTGCTCTGATATCACCAGGAGCTCCACGTGTGCAGCCATGTTCTCGTGTCCTCAGTGGCAGGAAAATGTCTCTGTCGCCCCAGAGGCTGGCGGTACGTCGATGGGCACATGTGCCCTTAGCTCTGCTGGTGACGGGGACATGCGTGCAGGTGGGAGGGGGTGTGAGGACCCAGGGTCTCGCCTTAGCCTTTTCCTTCCTTCCTAGCTGTGCCCACATGAAGTGGGCCCCTTGGTTGGGACAGTCCCGGCGGGGAGTGACCCAGGGCCCAGGTGTGGCAGGTGTCACAGTGTGCCTGGGAAAGCACAAGAACCCACAGGAGGATTCTGCTCAGAGGCGAGGGTGGCAGAGGTGGGGGACCTCCTAGGATTCCAGGCACGTGGACATCTCTCTACGGTTGATCCTGAGTTGGAGGACTGCGAGGACCCAGGCACTGTCCCACCGATGACAGAAACGACAACCTCCAGGCATGTCAGACCACTGACAGGAAGAACTTAATCTGCAGCGTCCTCTGGGGTGGGCCCCTATGGCGTTACCTCCCTGGCCTCCACCCCAGTGGTCCCCAGCTCTGTCTCCAGACACTCAGACAAGCAGGACTTCTGCCCTCACCGCTGCTGTTCCCACTGTGGGGGTCAGAGCCCCTGTCCCTGTGTCATGGGGGTGGGAAGCTCAGGTCTTTTCTCCACAGAGGCAAGGGAACGTGCGTCTATGGCAAAAGCTGCCAGGAACTCAGGTTGTCCCCACAGCCTGCCCCAGCCACCATGGCGGGGTGGCATTTGTGAGACCCACAACCCACCCTTCTGGGGGGGGGGGGTCAAAGGGAGCCTGGCACCTCGTCCTTTCTGGGAGCACCAGCATCTGTGATCCTGGCCTCCCCCGATGGTCCCCAGACTGGCGGCTGGAGTGACAGCCACGTCGCCATGGCGATCTGTAGATATAATTACAGAGAGAATGCATTTGATGCTTCACTGGGCAACTTGGTATAACAGTTTAATTTTTCACTGAAATCTAAATTTGCTCCCAGACTGTATATTTTTCTATCACATTAGATAATCAATCTGAACAGAAATCCAATTTTAACTCCATCCCCGTCCTCTGGAGGAAGCAGCACACAGGCCAGCAGCCCTTTGCGGGGCTAGGCCGGGTCCAAGGTCCAGGCCAGTGTCCTGCTGCTCGGCCAGGGTCCACTCGGCCTAACTGAGGCCTCGCTAGGGGAAGAAGGCTCTGGATTCTGTGAGGCACCCTGTGTGGGACCTGCCCCTGCCCCTGACCCCGCCCCACGATGCCAGTCCTCCACCCCGCAGCCTCTCAGCATGCGGGCACACAAGGACCAGGGACTGGGGCAGCCCTGGCACGCAGACTGCCTCACAGGCCATGGCCAAGGGAGGGCTGCCACGGGCTGGGTGAGGGGCAGTGGGCACGGGCTCAGGGCCACCGGAGGCCACCTCTGTTCTCTGCAGCTCCGCAGGGAGGTCTGCTCTGTGGCCACACGGATCCTGGCCAGCACTGCTGTGCGGCAAAGAGATGGGTCATTCCCCACGAGCCCTGGAGCCAGGCCGTCACACCCGCTGGCGTCCCCGGGCCTATCCAGGCTGGGACACGCTGGTTCCGGGAAGCAGGGCACCGGGGGCACAACCCTCAGGTCACCCACGAGTGCAATCCACCCAAGGCCCAGGGACAGGAAATGAGAAATAGAAACTCACGGGGCACAGCTCTGGGCGGGCTACACACATGCACACCACCGGCCACATATCACATGCCACGTACCGCAGACTCCACACACACTATGCACACCACACATAGCACACCACGTACAGTACATATCAGATGGTATAGGCTGAACACCACACATACCACACATCACACATACAACACACCATTTGTATCACATATCCCATATACCGTACATACCACACATATCACATACACCACACACTACATACACCACACACCACACACTACACGTACTACACATTGCACGTATCTAACACCACATACACCACACACCTCCCACACGCCACACACACACACTACACATCACACTTCCTACACGCCATGCATGCCACACACACGTTGCACACATTGCACATTGCACACCACACAGCAAACACTATACATGTACGCCACACACAGCACACGTACCACACAGGTCACATTTGTGCAGTACATGTAAAAGCCAGGTAGCACAGGAAAAGGCCCCTCGCCGTGCCCCCTGAGCCACCCGCATTGAGCCCATTCTTAGAAGCTCTGTAATTGCCGCTCCTCTGCCTGTTTAGACACTGGAAAGGCAACAGCTCGGAGCCTGGCGGTGCCGCCCCGCAGGAGGTGCGGGGGCTCCGGGCAGTGGAGGGAGGGCCCGGTAGGGGTCAGGCCGCGGGGTCAGGGCAGGGCCCCATCCCGGGAGGGGAGCTCAGAGAACCAAGCAGGAGGAGCCAGGCTTGCGGCGGGAGGAGGCGCACGGGGCTTGGTGGCCTCAAGCAGCATCCGGTGATGCCCCCGGGGGCCCAGGGGACGCTGGGGTCCCAGAGGAAGGTCAGCACCCGGGGCAGGATCCGCAAACCAAGCCAGGAGAGACACGCAGGGCCACAGGGTCTATGAGAACATGAGTGGACACCAGGGGGCAGAGCCTCTGAGAGACAGGGCTTGGCTGGGCGACACGGGAAAGCCTCTGGTAGGAATAAAATACACAGTAGGGCAGGTCTGGCATTCCAGCTCCTGGGAGGCTGTGGCAGGAGGGTCACAGGTGCCAACCCCACCTGGGCCACAAAGCAACTCGGTGAGACTGTGTCTCAGAATAAAATAATGGACTGTGGATGTAGCTCAGTGCAAAGGACCTGGGCTCAGTTCCCAGGGCCATGAAATAAAAAATAAATAAATATAACAAATTGAAATACACACGGGACTTGGGAAAGCACTGTCTGGGTCCTGGGGAAAGAGAGCACACCCCGAGCAGGCACACAGGCGGGGCATCAGCACAGGAGCTGCGGGGCCGCCCTCAGAGACGGACCCACGGTCATCCCCCCACTCAGGGCGTCCACAGCATTCCACAAGACTGAACTTGCCCCCAAGCCGCCCTCTGCGGGGAACTCTCCGGCAGCTCTCCTGGGCCCAGCGCGGGTCACACTCGGGGCCCTCGCTAAGTCACTGAGTTGCTCGGTCTGGGCTAGAACTGGTGGTCCTCCTACCTCAGCCTCCCAGAGTTGTAGGATTACAGGTCTGTGCCAAAGGGCCCACTCCTCTAATATCCCCACCCTCCCTGTCCTGGCCTAAAGGACCCACTCAGAACAGGCTCTCAACTTTCCTCCAGGCCCTTGTATCCACCCAAACACGAGGCCAGGAGCCCAGGAGGGACGTCGCCTTCAGCTGCTGCACCTAAGCCCACCTAGGCCTAGACCCCACTCCTGAAGGCGATTGTGTTGCCCCCACGCAGCCTCCAAAGGGATAGAGTGGGTCCCACGCCTGCCCGTCTTTCTGTCTTTGTCTCCTGGGGTGCCCTGTCTCTCAGAGGCTCAGCACCCCTGGTGCCCACTCATGTTCCCAAGGTCCCTGAGTCCCTGTGTGTCACTGCAGGCTTGGTTTGCAGATTCTGCCCTGGGCTCTGACCTTCCTCTGGGACCCCAGCCTCTTGTGAGCCACCCGGGGCCGGCAGTGAGTTTTCTGACTGTCTGAGCAGGACCCTCCTTGGACAGCATCCGTGGGCAGCGTGGACTGCTCTAGAGTCCGGGCCTGGGTCACGTCATCCTTGGGGTGTCCCTGTGGAGCTGTCCATGGTCCCTGCCCATGCTGAGGGTGCAGGCAGGCTCCAACGCAGCCGGCCACCCACCGGGGCTGGACAGGGCTGGGCAGGGCTGGCTGGCGCCACCGGAGGCTCCAGACCTGGAGGCTGCGCACGCTGCCTTCCCAAGGACCCTGCCTGCTTGTGCCCCTGGTCCCTCCCTTTGTAAACAGCGCCCTGACAGCCCCGCCCGGCAGCCTGGCCCAGGCTGGCGACCTCAGCTGCGGTGCGGCTTGTGCAGTCCACGTCTCCATGAGGAGGCCCCGCTCCGCAGACACTTGCCCCGCTGGCCGTGCCTGAGTGGCACTTGGGTAGCCAGCTCCTCCCTCTTGGTTCCCTGACATCCCTCTGGGAAACTCAGGCAGCCCCCTAGTAGCCTGGCAGGGGCTGGAGGAGTCTGCGTGGGTGGGACGCCCCGGAAGAGCAGGCTCGAGAAGACCTTGGGGCCCTGGAAGCAGCTTCTCTGCCCTGCACGCCCTGTCCGGCTGCAGACTGGCCAGAGGATCTTCTGTCCTGCAGCCTGTGGGGAGCCAGGTCACCCAGAGCGCCATTAGGCAGAGCTTCATCGGCGTTTACCGCTGCTCCCCACCAATCCAGTGACTGCCTGAGCGCCGCCTCCTGCCAGCGCCTCCTGTGAACCACGTGCTCCTGGTGAGAATCCTGTGCTGGGTGACCCACAGCGGAGCGGAGGTGGGGATGCCGGCACAGTTCCGAACCCCAGTCTGTGGAGAATCTGTGCTCCCTGAAACTCATCCCCAGTGTCCAGAAGGCGCTGGGTTCGCTGATGGGTTCTTCCAGACCCCCCTGGAGCTCCCGTTCCCATCTGCGTCCCTCACTCCTGTCTCTGAGCACACGGGCTGGCGTGTGGCGGGGCCTCGGGCCACCTGGAGCCGACTGGTTTCTCCGTGTAAGGTCAGCGCCGTCCTGGGCTGCATCTGCTTTGCAGATCCGATCTGCGGACACGGAGGCTCCGGGGTGGCTGGAGGTAGGCCGGAGCTCCCGGTCCTCCTACGAGATCGTGCTCTGCATGGACACACATCTCTGGGAGGAGCAGACCATCTGCAGGTGGACAGAGCGTGGGCTGGGGCAGTTTATCAGGAGCGGGGTGTCTGGGTCGGGACGATCGGCACCTCAGTCTTGTCCGTCTGCTTTTCTTCTAAAACCTGGGCCTCCTGCTCACCCAGAAACGCTGCTTTGTGCCATGAAGCAGCACGCCAGGGCCCCCAGAGCCCAGCAGAGGCCCCAGAGGCCTCGCTGGCCCTTGCATCGTCACAGACTGGACACAGAAACCGGGGTGGGGTGGAGGATGCACAGATTTTCATCCTGGAGGAAGCGAGGCAGCTAGAGGGATGTGCCACACCCACCCTGAGGTGCCCAGGGCCGGGGACAGAGCTCAAGCGTATGCGACTTCTTGGCCCGTGACTCAGTTTCCCCACCGGAAAGGTGTGGTTTATAGCAAGACTAACTTCCATCCTGGTCAGGGCCATGAGGGTCCTTGGTGCCACGCTAATGCTGCTGCCACACATCTGGAGAGCCCGGAAGCTGGCTGCGCCGAGGACGAGATGTCCTACAGGGGACCCGGTGGCTTGCGGGGGTGAGGAACACAGCCGCCTACTTGGCCTTGCACGGAAGGGTGGCACAGTTCCCATCTCAGCAGGTGTGTGGACGTTTCCAAATCCTCAGCACAGAACCTGCCCCCTCCCCATAGGACGGGGATTGGAAGGCTCCGGACAGGCCCACCCCTCCCATTTCTGTGACAGATGGGACCCTGGCATGCCAACCCACATCCCTGGCCTGCGGGCCTGCGAGGTCATTAATAGCCAGCTGAGGGTCTTGATTGCTGAGCGCAGAGCTAGAACGGATGAACAGCAGCGCTGCCTGCCAGGCGGGCCGGCCGAATCCATCACCATTACACGGCCGAGGCTGCTGCGGCACTGGCTAATCAATCCCGCTCTCACGGGGGCCCGAGTGGGGCTGGGCTCGGTGGACTTCGTGCCCAGCTCGCCGGCCAGGGTCCAAGCGTGATGGATGGCAGCTGCCGTAGGCACCAATCTGGATGGCGTCGGGAGCGGGCCGGCTGCCCGGGACGTCCAGCCCCACACCACAGGCTGGGCTGGTAGATGGGGAGCTCGGAGGGGAGGCCGAGGCAGCTGGAGTGGGGATGAGAGTGAAGATTCCCTCCTGGACACCTGTGGGTGATGAGGCAAATGGGCCGGGCTACCTGCGACCCCTGCCAGGGCCGTCAGGACAGCAGGTGGCCATGCCATCACACATCTGCACCATGTGCTGCTTTTGACAGTGGCTACTGTGTTGCCAAGGGATTTGTGTTTGTCATGTGGTTGCTGTTTTGTTTTGTGGTTCTGAGGATCTAGCCCCGGGCTCTCATAAGTCCAACCCATTTTTATTTTTGATTTTGAGACAGTTGCTTTGCTGCCTGCCTGGGCTGGAACTTGCGATCTTCCTGCCTCAGCCTCCCAGAGTGCTGAGATGACAGGCCTGAGCCATCAGGGCTCTGGGTTCGTCATTGAGGCCCGTGGGCAGGGTGGCATCCTCACCACAAGGACAGGATTCATTCAGCAAGGCGGTGGCCTTGGGGACGGTGCCCAGAGGGGTAAGTAGCTCGCTGGTGTGTAGGGCAGAGGTTCCTGGCTCCCCTCCCGTGTCCTGGACGCTTTCTGGGGTACACATGCCATACCTCTCACACCTATCCACTCTGCACCCAGGGACAGAAGGGCAGGACACCTGTGTGTTTGTCCCCTGTTCCCGCCAGCTGGCAGCAGAGGCTCGTACGTCATCACCTTCCTCCCTAGGGGACCCAGGTGACACCACTCACCTCCCTGAGCATCTTCTCAGTGGGGTTTCCAGCACATCTTGGGGGCCACAACCCACCGTGACCTCCACACTCCACCACAGCCCCCGGGTTGCATCCCTGTCCCACCCAGCCCTGACAGCCGCCCGCACCTGGTGTTCTCCCTGGCGTTGCCCTGCGGACCTCCATTCTGTGCTGGGGAGCCAGCGAGAGTGTCAGGACTCAGGCCAGGCTGGACCGGAAGCGCCTGTGGGAGACCGTGGAAGGTGGCTCCACACGGAGGCCAGATGCCCAGCCAGTGCCCACCACAGGCACCCCGGGGCCTCTGTCCCTCAGCCCCTCATGGGGGCTCCCTTGCTCCCTTTCCCCAGGAGGTCTGTCCCCGTGCCGGGGCAGCACAGACCCCTGGCCAGCACCCACCTCTGTCTGGGGTCAGGAGAGGACACACCTGACGCTGTGGGACTCCACCCTTTCCACTCTCTGGCCCACACTCCAGTGTTCTTCTGAGCCTGGGGTGGGTCGCGCCCAGGGAGTTGGGGACCGAATGCTGAGGAACCTGCAGCCTGGCATCTGGGGGGACAGTGGGGGAGCGAGGGGACACTGAAATCAACAGAGCAATTCCTCCAGCATTCAGGGCCTCCACGCTTGCCAAGCGGGGTTCCCCTCAGAGGACATGGGGAGGGCGTTTCTCCAGGCCCTGTGGCCCAGGTCAGAGGGAGCGCAGGCCCACCAGTGCCTTCCTGCAGCCGTGGCGGGTCCTTCCTGCGGCCGGTGTGACTCATTCTTCTAGGCCTGATTGACATTAATTAAATATTTCAATATTTGCATCAGAGAAAATGTATTCGAGCATACCTCAGTCATTTCTGATTAAATTACTGCAGAAGGCCGCTCGGTGACTCCCATAAATGAATACATTTTCAACATTTTTTTTTCTGTTGAAGGTAATTTTCATGGCTGGTTTAACTTGTAAGGATGATAGAAAATATTAATAAAACATTTGATGTCTAAGTTTGGGGAGAAGCTTAATAAATGAGATGGGCATATTTCACTTCAGGTCACGTGGCTGACATTGTTTTAAAGGGGATCGTTCAGGAGGCAGGAGTCTTCTAGACCCCGGTCTGTGCTGTCCCCAGGGCCGGAGTCCTTCCCTCCTTGCCTAAAGGGGGTGGAGCTCCCAGTTCAGTCCCTTCCCCTCGTGTCAGGTCAGGGGAGACCATGGCACCCATGGCATCCAGGTGGCCTGAGGCAGGAGGAGGCTCTAAGCTGTCCCCAGCCAGAAGGGCATGGTGACAGGGAGAGGCCTTGTCTCTGCAGGGGGACGCTGAGGCTCTGCCCAGGGGTGGTATGTACCTGTCTCCCTGTGCCCGGAGGCTGTATGTCAGTAGCACAAGGCGGAGCTGGCTCTTCTTCCTGTCCTCTGACTTTTGTGGTCACACATAGGAGATCTGGCCAGCAGTTATGGGGCACTGGAGGGGAGTGCCGGCCCAAGGGACAATGACCACATGGGGGTGGACATGGGGCCCCTCTGGCTGAGGGGTCATCTCCAGGACAGAGGTGGCTCCTGAACCCACCCCCGGCTTTGCCACCTGTGGGCTTCTGTACAACGCCCAGACAGGATGTGGGCATCAGAGTCAGGAGAAAGAGTTCATAAAAGCCACTTTTCGGAATGAGGCACAGCATCACTGAGACAGAGGCAGGTAACCCACAGTGAGGACCCAGGACGCTGAGGCCCTCGCCCCAGGGACCCCAGAACAGTCCTGTGTGGGAGAATTCGAGGCCCCGAGCTGAGGCAGGCTGACCCAGACTGCAGCAGCCTCTGGATGTGAGGTGCTGTCATGAGACTGAGGAGGGCAGGACCATGGGCAGGCCCAGGCTGTCACACAGGCCCTGTGGGGACAGGATTTCTCAGGCCTGGAGGCCAGTGGCAGGACCAGGCCTGAGTGGTGATCTGTTGTGGGTAGGGCTGCTTGCAGAGACGTGCCCAGGCCTGGAGGGGCAGAAGGCATGAGACCCAGGGCAGGTGTCCTGGCCGAGGTCACCTCAGGATCCCAGGCCTCAGTGTGGGAGAGGTGGGCAGTCAGGACGGGCCTGGCAGGGACACCAGGAGGGATGATGATCTGGAAAGACACCGCCATCACCTGTCACTCCAGGGGAGGGGACACAGATCCCCAGCACACACACACACA